>JAMZAV010002507.1:0-99723 GCA_024449915.1 Sweltsa coloradensis
TGTGCCTGGAGCATTATTTCCGCGGTTCATCCGTGCTCTCTAACGTCAATGATAATCTGTTACAATGATAAATTTGTACCCAAAAAACAACTTAAAACGTTAATAACTTTTGTTAAACAATATCAAAATCAATGAACTAAGCGGCTATCTCTTAGTTCTCATCATGGCTTCCTATTTATCTACTTTAAATTAACAAAACACTCCGTTAATGACCTTAATGAGATTAATTACTAATTATTCCCTTCCCCTTGCTTCTGTCATTACTATCCTTTAATTAGTAATTATTAATAACAGTGTTGATGACCGTTACAGGTTTTTACTAATATTAAGAAGTTCATATGCAAATTCACTTGATTTGCATACTAAAATCTCGTATTATTTGGAAATTTGAATACGGTAGGGCATGGATGTTACAGCACTTCCTCAGTGTGTTTACTCAGTCATGCCATGTGTTGCTTCAGGTCGCCCCACTGCACCAACTCTACGCCTGGTCTACACGGGAGACAACGTCACGGCCACCTGTGAGGTGCAGGAGAGTCGCCCTGTCGCCAACATGTCCTGGGTCCTGGGCGACGCTGTCATCCTCAAGGACGTTATCACTCACGCCACAGCTCAGGACGAGTGGAGGTGGCCCTGGACGACGGGGTCTATCAAGCAGACCCTCACACTACAGCTGCAGCCCCAACACAACGGCAAGGTCTTAAAGTGCGTGGTCTCCCACGTCGCCTTGGCACAGGCACTGGAGGAACGGAGCATTATCGCATTACCTGGTGAGTTATTCCAATATGTTATTTTGGTTGGGATATTTGGTTTAATTCTTTGTTATGCCCGAGCACTGCTAGAGATTCCTCCAAGGGTGGCTGGGCAGTATGCCTGGAGGTGCTAGGTAACAACAGAGCCTGCTTGTGACATTCAATCCTTTATTCACAAGCTGAGCTGTATACATTTACAACCAGCTGTGGTACCAAGACACGAAGACAGCGATATGCCTGCTAGAATGGTCACAAGAAGAACACTCACAACGCAACCATGTGATTCGGTTTTAGGGTCACTGCAATTGGATCTTTGTAATTTTCTTTGTTTGCAAGGTAGTTCGTTTTTTTTCTAATTGTTTTACCCTTCCCATGAAAATGGAAACCTGGTTTTCCGAAACGTTTGGAATTAAAGTAATTTTATATAATACTGTGCGTGATATTTTCTGTAAAATCATTTAAAACATTAAAACGTGTATCACGAAAGCTTAAGACAAAACACATTATATATATTTAGTTGTAGGCTTTCGTGATTCATTGTTAATGTTATTTTACACTTTACGGAAATAATCACGCAATATATAATATGTTTTAAAACATATTATTTCATATGTTTTAGTTCTTTAATAGGGAAAAACTCCCTTAAGTGCAATTGATTTTATGTAAATCAATTAATAAATTTAGAAAAAACTTTACGGCCAATCAGGAGACCGGGGTTCGATACCCCGCTGAGATGGATTTTGTAATTTCTGGATTTAGCTTTAGCTCTCGATCCAATTCGCTTATCCGTATAGCTATTTCACTGGTCATTGCAGCTCGGAGAATTACCTGATTTGTTATCACGTTTTCAAAATCAAGTGATTCGACTAGGTTTCTCTCAATATTTAGCAAAGATAAATTTAATAAACGACCTTAGATGGTTGACCTTACGTTTGTTATTAAAGCCTTGAGCCTGCCGAAACTTCTCTCAGCCGTAGCACTGCTTACCGGTAAAGTATAAGATTGATTTGATACAAGGTGGACAAATTTGTATAAACTTTACATGAATGCTAATACATTTGGGTTTCTAGTGTAGCTAATACTGTGTCAACATTAGGCTTTGCATCTCCTGCAGAAATATAAAGCACGGAAGGATAATCAAATTCATCACCAATAAGTTAATAAGAAATTTAATTTTTGTTAAAAAAGTGCCAAATCTTGAAAAGATATTCAGAATATTTCTTTCATCGAAAAAGTTTGTACACTTACTAAACACAGAATGCATCATCCTAAATCAGCAATAGAGAGATTGACACTTCCAAGAGAACAAGGAGGACGAGGCCTAATTGATCTAAACAACTTATATTATAAACAACTAGACATTTTAAGAAAATATTTTTTTAGAAAGAGCAACCAATCAACACTGCATAGGGCTGTGATGCTAGCTGACAAATCATTAACTCCACTCAATCTAGCAAACGAAAATGTCAATCTACAAGGGAAACTCATAACTGACGCTTCAAAAGAGTTACGTCTCTCAGAAAAGACCCTACACAAGAGACATTATGATGAACTACATAAAGGTCACGTAGATATTAAAGCATCAAATAGGTGGTTAAACAACGGGGAACTATTTGGAGAAACAGAAGGTTTTATGCTGGCTATTCAAGACAGAGTGATTACAACGAAAAATTATAAAAAATACATTATACAAGATGCGACAGTAAACGATCAATGTAGAAAATGTAGTGTAAGGGGTGAAACAATCGAACACATCATATCCGGGTGCCAGTCACTATGTCAAACGGATTACCTCTACAGACATAACCAAGTAGCTAACATTATTCACCAAAAACTAGCAATCAAGTACAACCTCATTGATACACACACACACCTTACTACAAATACAAACCGGAGAAAGTACTAGATAGCAAAGATTTCAAATTATATTACGACCGCACAGTTATAACAGACCAAACTATACATCACAACAGACCGGATATAATTATAATTGACAAGAAGAAACAAGAAACTACCCTTATTGACGTTGCTGTCCCAATGTGCCATAACGTCGAGACTACATGGAAGAAAAAAATTGACAAGTATAGTGAACTTGCAATTGAGATCAAAAAGATGTGGAAACAGAAAAAGGTAAATACAATCCCATACGTGATATCGGCTAATGGCATCATACCAAAGAAGCTACATGAAAGCATTAAACAACTAGATCTTCCACCCAATGTTTACATCGAGACTCAAAAGGCAGTAATACTCAACACGTGTAGAATAGTTCGTAAATTTCTAAACTAAGAATGATACTTCGAGATTCCGAGACAGCTTCCATCCTGACATGGTTTCGTGGTTTCCCATAGTCCGAAGAGCAAATGCTAGGATGGCGACGAGAAATCGGCCACGACCGTACAAAGCAGAAGAAAACAGCATCTACAAACTATATTATAAATGACTTATTTTAGTTAGAGTTAAGACAAAGTAATAATGTAGGTATGTAATATAGATACACAAGGAAGTACTTGACGTAAGTCCGTACAACATGTTAGCTCCGGTTTTGACCGAGTTTGTATGAAATACATCCAATAAACTAATAAAAATAAAAATCATAATATTAATAATAATAATAATAATAATAATAATAATAATAATAATAATAATAATAATAATAATAATAATAATAATAATAAAAATAAAAATAATAATAATAATAAAATATAAAAATTATAATAAAATAATAATATTTGTTTATTAGCGACATTACGCTATCTTACATCCAATGCAAAATACATACTTTATCTCAAATTATTTACATCCAAATACATACTCATTATCTTTGACTAACCTAACAATTCCTTTCTTAAATTTATCTACAGATTTTACTCTTTTTATTATAGCTGGCAGTGCATTATCAATTATATTATATGATCAAAATCTTCAAAGCGATCTTCCAGCTGCGTGGTGAAACTATCGATAACTTTGAAGAAACCTGACTAGTGACTCCTGAAATGTTCTTTTGCAGATGCAATGGGAGAATCTTCGGCAAGCTCATAATGAAATCGTTTCTATTTACACATTATCTTATGTACAAAACTTTTTTACGATTCACATGTGTCTGCAAACCCCTCTGCTTCTTTAATAATTTCAAGGAACGTTTCATCTGAGCACATTGCTGATATTTGGCTTTGCATGACTTTATTAATGTATACTTGCCGTTACAAGACTTATTTTTGAATTATGAGGGTAGTTTGACAGAGCAAAACCCTCAAACTTGTCTACCTGAAGCAAATGGCAATAGACCTTGAGCATTTGAAACTGCGGTGGCAGATGAATTGTTGACCTGGTTTTGCTTAAAAATACAAAGTTATACTTATTGCCTTTGAACTAACAATTATTTATTTTTTTATATTTATTATTTATTTAACGTCTATCCTATTCAGTAAAAACTAATTTACAAAAGAGGACAATAAATAAATCTAATTACATAGATGCAGAAACAACAATAAACTACATTTTCGTAAATACTTGAAATAGTAGCATTACAACAACAATGCATTAAACACAACAATTTTGGTAACCAATAAAAATGAAATTATATGCATTTAATGAATTAATCAAATAAAAAAATGGGTACAATGTAAAAGGACGTACGCATTTACTTATATCACAAAGGAATTTGGGACTTTGAAGTGGAACAAACTAAGGCTTAAGTGGCGCCAAAACAAGGGGCGGGGCAGGGCCATCGCCCCCCTCTGCCCCCCCTTCCCCCCACTGGCTACGCCGCTGTGTTTCATTGTTCCCGGGTCATATGTAACGGCGGCAGGTTAATAATGCAGGAGGTAGTTGTTAACCGGGGGACAATAACCATTGTTCCAATTAGTTTTAATTTCTATATTAATATTAATAAGATGATCACAAAGATATTGTAGATTAATATGCCGAGATCTTTGATTCAATTGTAAAATGTAGATGCTTTAGTATCACAGACTAAACAAGAATTCGGTCCAACAATTCCAATTGCTGTTAAATTATTCACAACGATTTCATCGTAAACTATTATTCTTACGGAAATTGTTTTTGCTGCTTAGCACCGACTACGACAGTATCGTCCGTGGTGAGCTGTCCTCCCCTTGCATCTGAGACGGTCGACTACAAATTGCACATTCGCCGGAGATGAAGAGAACTGCAGCCAGCCTCAGATCGCCGGGACTCTCGCCTTGTGGAGCTGCAAGCCAGGGTTCGTGGCAGCAGACGACATCATCTCCAGCTTCAAGTACTGTCGGAGCTCAGGGGAGTGGAACCCACCACGGGAAATCACGTGCTCGCCAGGTAAACACTGTTTGATGAGAGTCTTGTAGAAAGGGGAAAATGTTTACAATTTGTATGCTCAAAGTAATTTTAATAATATTGGATTCATAAATTCTTTCAGTCCAAAGTGAACTAATGTGCTTTAGTACAACCTAAACAATAACTCTGCTCAACCACTTATCATTTGATGTTATAATATTCATAACGATTTCATCATCAATAATATACTCTTACCGGAAATTGTTTTTGCTGCTTAGCCCCAACTACGACAGTATCGTCCGTGGTGAGCTGTCCTCCCCTTGCATCTGAGACGGTCGACTACAATTGCACATTCGCCGGAGAAGAAGTGACCTGCAGCCAGCCTCAGTTTGGGACTCGGGCCGACTGGAGCTGCAAGCCAGGGTTCGTGGCAGCAGACGACATCATCTCCAGCCCCATGTACTGTCGGAGATCAGGGGAGTGGTCCTCGTCACGGGAAATCACGTGCTCGACAGGTACACACGGTTAGATGGTCGAGTCTTGTAGAAAGGGGAAAATAATAAATGCCACCAATTATTTGTCCAAATTAATTGTATATTTTAATAGATAATTCATAAATTAACACTGAACTTACACAGTGTGAGCTTGAAAAATCAAATGCAGAGATTTAGTGGTAAGATAATCCGAGTGGGGTGTCTACCCGAGAAACAGTAAAAGATGCAAAGTAGGTCGAGCTTCGAAGAGAAAGTAGAAAATAAAGAAAATGCCTGCGCGGCAGTTGAACCCAAGACAGCAGAAGATGATTAACTGGAAGGCGAACTGCGAGTGGGGACGATGTACGGCAAAATATTTTAATGACTAAAGATTAACAATTTTATTTTATTTATTTATGTACTTGTTACTTTATTTATTTATTTATCTAACGTCTATCCTATTCAGTTAAAAACTGATATACAAAGGAGCGCTTGTTTGCACTTGTGACTGAACTGAGAATATGCATACGAGAATGAATGACTTTCACTTGCAAAAGTCACCAGATATTTAAATAGTTTGTCAAGAGCTGCACTGGGCTTCCAGGGTACCTTCGCGTTTCTCGTGGCATACAGATCAATTGTACACGAACAAATCTCGTGAAAATGCTTTAAAAAATTATGTCATACAAATAATTAAATTAATAACAACAATTTATAAATGAGGTTTCCCCTTTAGGCCTACGTGTTTGCTGATACCATGCATCTAACTTAAACAAAATGCTGATGTATGATAGAGGTGTAATTTGTAATTTGCTTTAATACCAGAACTGTTGTTTTTTATTTTGTTAACTGTTAGTTGTCTCTGTTTAATTCTCAATTTCATTAATAGGGAAACACTCCCGTAGGTGTAATTGATCTTATGAAAATCAATTCAGAAAAAAAAATACATCTCAGCGGGGTCTCGAACCCCGGTCTCTCTATTGCCGGTCGAGTGCTTTACCCCTAAGCTACCGGGACGGCTAACTTTAAAATATCTGGATTGTTGGTGCATTGTAGATCTGAATAGATTGAAAAAATGTATGGATTGATTTACATAAAATCAATACACCTATGGGAGTGTTTCTCGATGAATGAAATTGAGAAATAAACCCTTCACTCATACCTGCGTTAGGTAATAACATTTCTAAATCGTGTTTAGATGGTCAGTTCTAAGGCAGCAGAATCGTTGCAGTACTGTTCCAATCTATTCAGATCTACAATGCACCAACAATCCAGATGTTACGAAGCTAACCGTCTCGGTAGCTTAGGGGTAAAGCACTAGATCGGCAATACGGAGACCGGGGTTTGATACCCCGCTGAGTTGGATTTTGTAATTTCTGGACTGTTTCACATTGTCTTTGTTTGTTGTTCCTGTTGCTCCTCCTGTAGGTAGTAAATCCATGTACATCGAATGCACCAACAAAAAGTTACCGGGTCGGTGGTCTAGTGGCTAAGTCGTTCCCCAGCTATCTGGAAACCTAATTTTAATTTTTATATTTTAATTTTATTATAGATGACTCATGTTTGTTTTTGTATTTTTTGCTAATTGTATTGAATGGATTTTGTAGCATTAGTTTGTTTGTTTTGCTCGTCTAAGAACATGCATGTTGTGTTTCCAGCTACCTGCCCCCCTCTCGTAGACAGTCACGCCATCACATATAGTTGTACGTACGCTGGTGACGCAAGGAACTGTAGTCAGCGACAACAGGTCGCGTCCAGTGCCACCTTCGCCTGCCGGCCAGGGTTCGTAGCGTCCAGTGTTGAAGTCACCGTCCTCACCTGTAAACCTTCTGGACTCTGGGACCCACAGAATGTCTCGTGTAAACCAGGTAACTAAGGCACCCACACAAAATTGTGTGTGATATCCATAAATAGTAAATATAATAAATTTAATATCAAAGTAGGTAATTAAAACTAACATTGATGTAGCAAATTTAAACAAAAGCAGATAATCAAAAACTATATAAAAACACGACGATAGTAGGACAAAATAGACCGACAATACAAAAATTAAATCTTCTAACATTAAAGGCCTAACTTATAACATTACGCACATCAAAATAAATTAAAGTTCACCATTTTAAAAACATACATTTGAATTAATAAAAATAATGATAAAAATTGTACAAATCTCTTTAAGAAAATAATATTATTTGAAGGTGACAACTTAAAAGTGTGAACTTTATTTACTTTATTTATTAAATCCAATGCAGAATGAAACACAACTCGATCCCTCGTTTATCAGTAAGGTGTCAAGTGTTAATTAATATTCATATGCAGCCTTTTCTCCCCATCACATTTTAAAAAATTACTTGGCCATTGACTTTTTAGAGTTCAAGAGTTCAATGGCCAAGTAATTATTTTAATGATTTTGAGTTTAAAAATTTTACTTTTTTTACCACGAAAATGGTTTGCTTGGCGCTCGTCAACAGGCGAAATGATCTTACTTCTTTTCAATTCGAAACTAGGGTGAAAGATTGAAATGCTTGGCTCAACTTCTATATAGGCCCATCACAGCATTCACAGTCGAAGACTTTTGAAGGAGAGCTTGGCTGCCGTTTTATTACAATTTTTTTATTTGGGGGGTTTAATTTACATACACCACATGTATCAGTATTGTCATAATGTGGTCATCATACAGTATTCAATTGTAATAACATGATTCGCGAGGTTCGAAACATTTATCTCCTGTGACTAAAGAAATATTTAAATACGTGTGTTTAAGTGTGGTTTCTGTCTTCAGACTGTGGTCGCCGCATCATCACCGACGTCCAGCCGCTCATCTCCGGGGGCCACGAGGCGAAGGTCGGGAGTTCCCCTGGCACGTCGGGGTCTACGAGGTGCTGCCCGTCACTGGGACTACGCTTCAGATCTGCGGCGGGACACTGATCAAACCCAAGGTTATTGTATCTGGTAAGATTCACATATTAAAGAGGAGCCAGCTCGAATGATTCAGTCTGATGGCATGTTCTCTACAACACTATTACGCGCGACACAATACATCTACTACAGTACTTTGTGTTAATTTCAGCCGCTCACTGTTACTGGAACACTTCATATAGTACCCAGAAACCTGCGAGCAACTACAGAGTGGCTGCCGGCAAGCACAGCCGAGCCTGGGACGACCCGGACCCCAGCGTTCAGAGGAGGAACGTCTCGGAGATTAAGTTACCTGACGCTTACACCGGAATAGCACGAGCTTCGCTACGAATCGCTATCCTTATTCTGGAGGCCCCGTTTAACATCAACCCCAGGGTTAACCTTATCTGCGTAGACTGGCGAGACACTCTAGAGCGACGGCAACTCAAACCTGGATCCATCGGCGTTGTAAGTAGACTTTGTGCATTCATGATTGGTAGGACGTCATTTGATAAGCAGAAACATTATAGACACAGCGGGAGGTTTCAGTCTAGAATATAATCCCTAACATGATGAACATTACGATGCAATTTGACTCTGTATGGCCGTCCTAATTCTTGCGTGCAACATGGCGGTTCCTTTTTCTATTTTACACAGCGTCTTAAGGTTTTGTCTACGTAAGACTTGTTCACTTTCGTACTGTGTAGACTTGTGTGCCTTATGATATGAAAGATGCGTGTCGTTGTTTCAGGTGGCTGGCTGGGGTTTGACAGAGCAGGGAGTTCAGAGTGCCTCCCTCAAGTACCTGGACCTTCCCTATGTTAGCTCAAGCACTTGTATTGCCGCTATTCCACCACATCAAAAGCGCTTTGTGGGCATCGACAAATTCTGCGCTGGTTATGTGAACCAGAGCATGAGCGTCTGCACCGGTGACTCGGGCGGTGGGCTCGTGTTTCGCCACCCTCGCTCTGACAATGACAAGTACTACCTGCGAGGAGTGGTCAGCATCAGCTTCAAGCCGGTCGGAGACGACTCCCCTGCTTCTCCCAGCTCTACACTGCATTCACATCGGTTTCTCAGCACAGACGTTGGATTCGGGAAAATGATCTTGTGTAGACAATCAGTAATTTTGTCATTTACAATAACACAAGTTTTATTACAATGTAAGGTTTTATGCTTATACTCAAACCTTTACAAAGGGTTTAATTGTTGGGCGCCAAGAATTTATGGTAAATAAAATTCAACACATCATCATCATCATTCATCATTTAAAATAATTGTAAATTTTGGGTTAAAAAACTAGGAAAAGTGGGTAGATTTTGGTAAATAAAACATCAAAGTTTCGGTGAAATAAATTGACGGAAACCACTACCGGTATTGACATTAATTAACGGTTACCTATCATAATAATATCCTTCCTCTCTATTTTGGTATATTTAAGGCCTATCTTCTCCTGTGACATTTATGTCCATAGAGTGGGCCTAGGCCTACATGCGGACAATCCAACCTTGGAAAATATACAATTTATAGCAAATTTTAGCGGATTTTAAGTTAAAATCATCCAAATTTCGCATTATATTCGCGATTTAAGAGAATATGTGCAAATTTGATATTGGTAGCGGTTAACATTAATGATGTACCTATGCACTTTTATATTTAATCTTATGATGAAAAAGTTAGTGATAGATGATACTGTAGTGATCAAAAGCAATTTTTTAAAGCAAATACAACATAAATCTGTTATTTTTCAATGGGCACATTCATCACAGGGCGCTTTGTAGGGAACGCTTGTCTACACCCTTGCTACAGCGCCTTGATTTGTTTAACTTCACTCTAAAAATTCGTAAATTAATAGTTATTTCATTCTATTTTTGTTTTAAACCTTGATAAAGCTAGGTGAACTCCTAGACAAACGTCGGTAATAAAATATTATATTATTAGTGGGTAGTTAGTTAGTTAGTTAGAATTATACACAGCAACAATCTTTCTGTCTTCGTTTATGATGATATAGGGCGACGGTCAGCTTATGAAACTAAAGGACATGGGTTTTATTCGCAAACGTGATTAATTTAGATACCGAATAAAATAATATGTACTAAGCTTATATATAATTTAAGAGTATAAGCTTGATTACTCGCTTGCTATGCACAGTATTGTATTAAGATGATAAGTGTTTAGGACTTAAGTTGATATTTTGATAACTTAACTTATATTGTATTGTATTGCATCACTTGTACATGTACCCGTTATTCAACTGGCAATCCTATTGAAATTGGGTATTTCATTAACACCGGAGAAACACAAATTGTCGACTAGAATTTTACCTGCCTCCTGACGTCACGAGGCAACATGGCGGAATAAGTTGGGATAGATCCTCATTTCGCAAGTTGTCGCCTGCTGAACGGCGCAACACTTATCGGTACGTTCTTAACTCGGCTAATCTTAGCTCGCCTACATCCATTAGTAGTGGTATTTCAGGTGTAATTGTCCGCTTCCAAGAACCACGTATCTACTTTAATTGGTCGTAGGAGGGGTTTTCTTGACTCGCCTACGCCAATGGCAGCGAGCCTTTCAAACGTTTATTCGAGACCGGCAAGTTTGAATTATTCCGAAATATAACGTTGACAGGGCACTTCCCACACAGAATTTTGCTCGAAACGTTGCTCACTTTGTGCCTTTTGATATATTTTTTTATTTGATACAAGGTTGTCTTAAAGTGCAATGGTATATCCATACAAGAAAATATTATCTTAAATGTTATGAAATAATAAGAATATTAGGTTATGTAATCCAATTTCTTATTTTGACTTGCGCCTTTACTTGAAGAAGTAAGCTAGATGTAGTCACGTCAAGATTATAATAGTAAATTTAATAAAAATATTTATTGGTATAGCGAACATACGATGGAAACACTGGTGAGATATTTGTAAAGGGATATAACATTTTTTTATACTCTGATTATTCAAATAACAATTGGGTTATATTTAGTTTAAATATACATATGTACACACATATTTACATTTGAATTATAAACATATCAAGCTTCGTTTTGTGTGGCTCATTGGTCTTGTTGTAAGCGTATCTGCTTCCAATGCAAAAGGTCCAGGGTTCGATTCCAGTCAAAGTCAGAAGTTTTTTAACTTCTGATTTGGACTTAAGTCCATCAGTTCTTGTCTTAGGAGTTTGTAAACGGTGACTTTGGAGCCGTCCTCGCAACGAAGCTCATAATAAATTCAAAGATGTTCTGAATCGGCCTTGTTGATTCTGGCGTTGATTCGCGGGTGTTCGCACTGTCCATACCACTGATTGCCTTATTTCCTATTAACAATATTAACAATGTCGATTGGTTGGTTATCGCTCACTCGTCGATTGCGTCGGGGCCTACAGGGTTGGCTTGGTCGCTTTGATTTACTGTCCCCCACTGAAAATCAGTTATATAACTGAGTGGATAAACTCTAAATACAATTTATTTATTTATTTATAAATGTTTTTGTCAATAATCGCTTGTCGAGAAAGATAGGGCAACAGTCAACGATATAAAAGTAAAACACATTAAATAACTTTGAAAATAGTTAAAATAACATTAAAAACTGGAGCCTTCATCCACTCATACAGTGCGCGTAAAATTTGAGCATACTTGGTAAAAGAGAACTGTTAAAAGATTCAATTCATCAATTTAAAAAATATCGTTTAAAAAGTTCAAGTTTCTTTTTATATCTTTACCAATAAAATGTTCAAGTTCCTCATAAAAAGGAAATAAATATCTCCTAGAAATTTCCCTTAAAATGTTAACTTAATCACTTAATAGTCCCTCAACACTGAAAAAGGATCGCGCTCCTTAAAATATTACAGAAAAATGGAACTTGTTAATTTTAAAAGTTCCTTCCCCAAGTATGCACTTGAGCCTCTTTACTTACATTATCACTCCACCCTACCATCCTTGAGGATAACTGCATCATAATAGGCGAGTCACCAATCTGTAGCCGTAATTTTAAATTTTGTAGCCTATTGTTAATATTTTGGTACTGGGCGCGTTGGGCAGTTCCCCTTGACGGTGATGATTGCCAGCGCATCGAAGAGAGATGTGTCATATTGGAGGCCGAAAATCTGTCCGGGAAGTGCCATGTCAACGTTAAATTTCGGAACAATTCAAACTTACCGGTCAGGTCGCATAATCATTTGAAAGGCTCGTTGCCATTGGCGTAGGCGAGTCAAGAAAACCCCTCCTACGACCAATTAAAGTAGACACGTGGTTCTTGGAAGCGGGCAATTACACCTGAAATACCACTACTAATTGATGTAGGCGAGCTTTGAATATTCGAGTTAAGACTGAGCCCTTTGTGATCAACGACGACGTGAGAAACTAGGACGCTTAAACCGGTTAGGTCATATTGCGCCGCCTGTGCTATTGTAAGTTAATTAAATTAGATTATGGTGCGTTTGATGATAATATTGTTTTCTAAGTTTAAAAGTTATATTGATGATGATCAAACTGATGATAAAAAGTATTTTGAGAATGTATTATGTTACTCCAAAATTCCGAAAGTTCATACATCATAGTTGACATTGCAATTGAATCTCTGTTGATAACAACTATTACACATTATTATCTTCTCTTTCAAAAACTTAACTATATTTTGCCACTCCATTGGGCCAGAATGGCATTTTACATCTACGTAACGTGCAACAAATCTAACGAAACTATTAATACTTGCGTAAAAAGAGAATAAAAGCGACTCGTGTGTTATTAGAATACACATATCGCACAATACGAAGAAGTTGTGGCGAGTAAAAATAAAGCGCCCCCGGGTGGACCCGAAGCACCAACCTTTCGTTTTTTTTGCTTTTTTTGTTTATTTGGATTAAGGACGCGTCAACCGTTAGGTCATAATGCACCACTCTAGCCTAAGAGGGTGGGTGAGGAGGGGCCCATGCTGGTCAGAACCAGCCACGGGTAAGGGGAGGAAGGGGGGTTTCTCACGTCGCGGTCGTCATCGTCTTTGTCATCGTTCGTTGTGTCATTGTCATCGTCGCCGGGGGGTCGTCTAGGGAAGGGGGCAAAGTCCCCGACGACGATTGCCAGAGCTCGTCTCTAGTTTGGGGAGTAAAATACTCCGCTCTTACTAGCTGATGTTTGCGAGGTGGACTTTTTCTCTTGAATCGCCTTTTACGATTAGCAGAGCCATGCTCTGAACCTATTCTACCCCGGGCCCAGACGGGGGCACTGACTTTGTGGCCAGCTCAGTCGGGGACTATTTACGACGACGTGAGAAACTAGGGCGCTACAACCGGGTAGGTCATATTGCGCCGCCTGTGATATTGTAAGTTAATGAAATGAGTTTATGGTGTGTTTGATGATGATATTGTTTTCTAAGTTCACAAAAGAAAAGATAATTATGGTGGTGATATTGATATTGATAGCAAAACAAAAGTTAGTTATGTGAATGGAAATAAACTAGGGAAACGCCAAAGTCGTTGGTAGACGAGTGAGTGAGCCATGTGTTGAGTACCCGGTAACATTCCTTTTCTTCCCCCTACCTTAGGCCTCCCTAGCCTATCATAGGCTACAGTGGAGCATGGCCTAAACTATGACCCAAAACTTAAATACCCTATTATTTATACGAATATTATAATTAAACATAAATGCAAATGTTCCCGCGTACTTAACACATAACTCTCACTCGTCTAACAACGACTTTGACGTTTCCCTAGTCGAGTGGCTAAAGCGCCCTTATAGCCGAAATGTGGGAGACGTGGGTTCAATAGTCGGGAAAGATTTTGTAATATCTGGATTGTATTTTTTAAATTATTTAAGGAGTATTTAACCGCTAAACTCAAAAAATATATTTCATATAGGCTAATTAGTAATGAATTAGCAACCACAGAAAAATTAATCCTCCATCAACGCGGCGGGACTTATAAGTTTTCCTAGTATTAGTTAATTTTAGGGCGCTTGAACAGCTAAAATTATTCAAATTTTTAATTTGTTTGGTTTATTTAGATTAGGGACGCGTCAACCGTTAGGTCATAATGCACCACTCTAACCTAGAAAATATGGGGAGGATAAGACTATGCTGGTCAGAAACCAGCCACAGGTAAGAAGAGGAAAGGGAGATCTCACGTCGCGGTCGTCATTGTCTTTTTCATCGTTCGTGGTGTCATCGTCGTCGAGGGGTCGTCCAGTGAAGGGGCAAGGTCTCCGTCGACGACTGCCAGAGCTCGCCTCTAGTTTCAGGGAGGGAGTAATATACTCCCTCTTACTAGCTGACGTTTGCGAGGTGGACTTTAGAACTTGAGTCGACTTTAAGCAGTCATGCTCTGGGCCAAATCTACCCGGGCCCAGAGCTTGTCATCGTCTTTGTCTTTATTCTTGTTGTCATGGTCACCGTCATAGGTTGTTGTTTGTATTAAGGACGCGTCAACCGTTAGGCCCATAATGCACCACTCTAAACTAAGGGGGGGAGGAGGGCCCATGCTGGTCAGAACAAGCCACGGAAAGGGGGGGAAAGGGGGGGTTTTCTCACGTCGCGGTCATCATAGCCTTTGTAATCGTTCGTTGTGTCATTGTCATCGTCGTCGGTTAGGTTTCTTCAAGGGAATGGAGAGGTGCCCTTTGACGACGATTGCCAGAGCTCGCCTCTAGTTTCGTGAAGTAATATACGCCCCTATGTACTAGCTGATGTTTGCGAGATGGACTTTATCTCTTGAATCGCTTTTTTTAAGGTTAGCAGAGCCATGTTCTGGGCAATTCTACCCCGGGCCCAGACGGGGACGTAGCCCCATAGGGAAGTTTGTAAAGAGTAAGTGGAGAGGTAGCCGACGACGTATGCCCGGCTCATCTCTAGTTTCGAGGAGTAAAACTATAACCTTTTACTAGCTGATGTTTGCGAGATGGTCTTAACCACTTTTTTCTCGCCTTGTACAATAAGCAGAGCTATGCTCTGGTTCATTTAACGCCGGGCCCAGGCGGAGGAAAAGAATAACAGAAAGTTTACCGAGAAAGAGAGTTTGTACGGTGAAGACCTAAGAAAGGTAGTTTACAAACTTTAGGCTCACAGTCTAACGACTTCTTGACAAACAAATGTTTTTTGGTTTAATTGGATTAAGGACGCGTCAACTGTTAGGGCATAATGCAACACTATCCTAGGGGATGTGGGGAGGAGGGGTCCATGCTGGTCAGAACCAGCCACGGGTAAGGGGAGGACGGGATGTTTCTCACGTCGCGGTCGTGATCGTCATTGTCATCGTTCGTTATGTCACTGTCATCGTCATCGTGGAGGTCGTCAAGGGAAAGGAGAGGCCTGATTGCAACTCTAGTATCGTTGCTGTTGCTAGCCAATGTTTGCGAGATGGACCTCGCCTTAGCTAGCTCGGGGCCAATTCAACCCCGCGCACAGACTTAGGTGATCACACAGACTTGAAAAAACTATGGCTTTTTCCCCCGGGCGGGTTAAATAAAGTCGCCTGTTATATTTTTTATTTTTATGAATTGAGTTAATTGTGTGTTTGAAATGGCAAATCATAAAGATAATAATGTAAACAAAAGAAAAATTATACATCTGAATAAAGAAACAAATTTGTTTGATGTGAACTCAATGTTATTAAACAAATTGCTTTAAATTGGAAAATGAGAAAGTTTGTTGCTGTTATCATTTGATTAAAAGAGAACAAATTGAGTGTGCAAGGCATCATATGTAACATTTATCTGATCTATGATTTATCTAACATAACAACTATTCTTATGTAGTCTATTAAAGGACGCGAAACTGTTAGCTCATAATGAGCCACTCTAGGGAAGGGGACATGGGGAGGAAGGGCCGATGTTGGTCAGAACCAGACAGGGGGTGGGGGAAGAACGGTATAGAGTTCTCACGTCGAAGTAGTCATCGTCTTTGTCAACGTTTTAGTTGACGTGAGTCGTGTCATTTCGACGATGACTGTTAGAGCTCGCCTCTAGTTTCGGGGATGAAATTTTCTTTCTAAGCTGATGTTTGCGAGATGGACTTTTCACTTAAAATCGCCTCTTTCGATTAGCGGAGCCATGCTCTGGGTTAAATCTACCCTTCACGATAACTTTATATAACGACGTGAGTAACAAGGGCGCTTCAACCGTTTGGGTCATATTGCACCACCTGTAAATGAAAGTAAATGAGAAGAGTTTATGCAGGTATGTTTGATGATTAGGTTGTTTTCTAAGTGTATAAATAACAAAATAAATTGATGATGATGAAAGTAATAGCAAAATAAAAGTTATGTCTGTGAATGAAAATAGAGAAAAGAAAGAAATGTGTATGATGTAAATTAAATTTTGTTTAATAGATTACTATGGATGAGAAATTTAGAAAGTTTGTCGCCGTAATCATATGATAGAAGTTCTTCATATGATTGGGAGAGATCAAATTGCGTGCGCAAAGGCATCATATTTGGTGAATTCTGCTAGCATATGATGTACGGTTAAAGGTACATCACATGTGTTATATATGGGAATAACCTTTTCTCTGGTTAAGAGATATCCGTGAGTTAGACGTGTGGGGCCCCTTTACGAAGTCTAGAAAATACCACCTCTTCTCTACGTGAGAGTCGAGACTAGGTGGACGAATGTTATTAGTCAATGTTGGGGGCCCATCACACTACGCAATTTGTTATTTTGCAACACATCCAAAGATGCTTGTCGCAAATCCAACAATTTTTTGCTTGAATCCACTCTTGACATCTGGAAACGGAAACTAGATTGAAATCAACGTCGCGGGCGCTGGGAAGCTTCCTTAGCAGCCCGATCAGCGTGTTCATTTCCCTCAAATCGGTCTTCTTTGACTTTGTCATCGTTTGTGTTGTCATAGTCGTCGTTGTTCCGAGAGTCTATCAAGTATATTTTTCTTTTAAAGTTTTAAATAAGGGCACGTCAACCGTTAGGTGATAATGCACTAAGTTAGCTTGAGGGATATGGGGAAGAGTTTTTTTTTTATTTGGATTAAGGACGCGTTAACCGTTACGTCATAATGCACCACTCTAGCCGGGGGGGGGGGGGGGGAGGAGGGGCCCATGCTAATCAGAACCAGCCACGGGTTAGGGGAGAAAGGAGGATTCTCACGTCGCGGTCGTCATCGTCTTTGTCATCGTTCGTTGGGTTCATTGTCATCGTCGCCGGGGGGTCGTCATGGGAAGGGGGAAAGGTCCCCGACGCCGATTGCCAGAGTTCACTTCTAGGTTTATATTTTATATATATATATATATATTATATATATATATATATTATATATATATATATTATATATACTCTGCTCTTTCCAGCTTATGTTTGCGAGGTGGACTTTTTCTCTTGAATCGCCTTTTTTACGAAAAGCAGAGCCATGGCTGCATGTTTCACATCACCTAGCAGAAATACTTGATGGTTGATCGCACTGCAGAATTGACACAATGCCAAAGTCGAACTAAGAGCTTACGCAAATTCCATCTTTATTTGTCTTTGATTGGATTGGGTGGGCACATGGTTGCCGTATACAGGTCAATATACAAAACATTTTTACAGTAATAAGATTAAAATAATTGTTCGGCAAAAGTATGGGATTAAATATGATTTAATATTGGAATAATATTAAATATACACGTCAACCATCAGGCTAATCCCGCAGTATGAGACACGTGGGGAATCTAGGGCGCTTCAACCGGTTAATTCATATTGTGCCGCCTGTGACTTTGCAAGTTTTTTTAATTGATTGTATTGTGTGTTTGATATAAGTTATATTGTTTACTAAGTTTGAAAAAGGGGAAAAAGGAATTTGATTCATTAAGTTTGAGGGCTCGTAAATCGTAAGGTCATAATGTGCCACTCTAGTCTAGGGAATATGGCAAGGGAGGGTTTAGTTTTGGTTTATTTGGATTAAGGACGCGTCAACCGTTATGTCATAATGCCCACTCTACCTAGAGGATATGGGGCCATAGGTGATATGTGCATGAGTTCTTTAGAAAAGGAATGCAAGAAGCTCCGTTTTGTTATCTTTAAAATGTGGGAAGTTTTGCCCCGTTTCCAGGAACGTTTGAATGTACACAGCTTCAACCCCTTTTCCCAAGCCATGTTTCAGTTTTGCAGCTTCTTTTATTGAATTTTCTAAATAAGTCTCTATCTATCTCAAGAATTCATGCACCATCAAGAGAAAGAAATTGTTGTAAACGAAGGGGAAAAATGGTACTGAGCAACCCGCAACTGGTAGATTTTTGACACAATCGTTCCATGTACACATGAGGGGGCTGATTCACGTACGATATTGCATGCTGCTCATGCATCAAATTTATGGGCTACCATCAGGGGACTTGTACGTACTGGGGGACATCGACGTAGTGGTGCTGGCTGTATTTGAAACCAGATTCTTCTTCAATCCGACGAGATCTGGAGGGAAATTTGGCACGGGAAAGAAACATTGGAATTTATTATGTTCCTCGTTGCTGGACGGCTCCAAAGTCACCATTTACAAATTTATAAGCCAAGAACACATGAACTTTAGTTCACATCAGAAGTAAAAAACTTTTTCCTAGAGCAGGAATCGAACCCTGGACCTTCCCATCATTGAAACAGAACCTCTAACCACAAGGCCAATGAGCCAATAGCCAACGAGTCATCGTCTTTGTCTTCGTGCTGTTTGTAGTATTTTTACGCGCCCGGCCAGAGCTCGCCTCTAGTTTCAGGGAGTAGTTTATTTATATACTTTTCTTACTACTAGCTGACACTGATGCTAAATTCACCCGGCCCAGACAGGGCAACTCTCTATCTATAGTTCGCTTTCATACACATTATTATAATTAATTTTGTGTTGGTGTATTCTAGGACGTCGGGAAAAGGGGTTTTGACAGTCGGGTCACTCGGTAGGAAAAAAACGACTTTATATCACTGATGTTAAAGTGGAAATCATTTAAAACATGTTCATAGAGACAAAAAATAGAACTAACAGCCCAGAACTGCACGAGGTAGCGTACAAAGGTGCACTTTACCCCCCCCCCCTCCCTGACAATCATTTCTAAATAAACAAGCTTGTGACAACCGACCTTTTTGGTTTTTTATTTATTTACCGTCTATCAGATTCAGTTAAAAGACTGATTTGCAAAGGAGGAAAACTAAATAAATCTCATCACATAAGTCACATCCAGTCGATCACAATACGAGAACGTGAGAAACTAGGGCGCTTCAACCGCTTAGGTCATTTTGCGCCACCAGTGATATTTTTTAATTATTGAATTGATTTCTTTGGTATTTATCATTGTTTATTCTTGTTTGCTAAATTTACAACAAGAAACGGCATCGACGCTCGCCAATATCTTGCTAGAACACTCAAATTCTGTGGGAAATCTCGTGCCGCGAAAAGCCTTAAATGATCAATGATTAAATGATCATAGTTGTAATAAATAAAAATAAAATAATTATGACTGATAGGATGACAACCGACCCAAAATATTTATGTGGAAAGTATATGTGACGTGAATTTAATTGGGGGAACAAATTACTTCGGATAAGAAAAGTTGTGTATTTCGAGTTCATCGTATGACTGGGGGTTTTGGTTTATTTTGGGTTAAAACCCATGCTGGTCAGAACCAGCCCGGGTAGGGTTAGGAGGGGGGGGGGGTCTCACGTCGTGATCGCAATCGTCTTCGGCATTTTTCACTCGTCATATTAATCTTTCCCATGCGCATATTTTTTTAGTCCGTCCGTCTGTGTTGGCGCCAAGACTCCCAATGGAAACCGAACATGACCCCAGAATGACTCGCGTTCTTTGTTCACGATTTCACCAACAACCCTTGGCGATTCAAAGAATCCCCCGACGACGTGAGAATCTAGGCGCTTCAACCGGTGAGATCACTTGCGCCGCCTGTGATATTGGAAGTTGATGAAGTGAGTTTATGATGTTTTTGATGATTAAATTTTTTCTTTAAGTATATAATGAAAAGAGAGAAGTTGTTGGTGGTGATAGTATACCCAAAAAAAAAAATTATGATTTAGATAAAAATTAAATGTGTTTGATGTTTAATTACATTTTGTGAAGCAAAGAACTTTGAAAGAAAAATTAAGAAGTTTGTCGCCGTTACCATATGAAAAAGTCATCATAGGATTATGAGAGATCAAATTGCGGCGCAAGGCATCATTTTGGTATATTCTGCTATCGATAGATGAACGGTTAAATGTACATCACATGATTCACATTCAGTTTAATATATGTATTTAATTAACTTCCATCGTATTTAGTTAAAAACTGTTTTACAGAGGAAAATAACCAATTAATCTACTAAAATAGATGAAGAAAAATAATTAACTACCAGCTCAAGTTATATTTGAAATACTAATTATACAACCACAATGTAATAAAACACAATAATTTTTGGGAACAAAATTTAAAAGAATATTTAAGTAATTAAAAAATTAACTAAATAAAAAAAGGGAAGCTGACTAGGCGTATGTGGCGTTTTTTAATTATGGACAATACCCCCCCCTTCTCTACGTGAGAGTCGAGACGTAGGAGGACGATGTTTCATCAGTGTGGGATTCACAGTTCATTGTCGTCGTCGTCTAGGAGGTCGTCAAAGGGGAAAGGGGAAGTTGTCCCGACGACGGTTGCGAGAGCTCGCCCAAGTTTCGAGGAGTAATATACTCCCCGCTTTACTAGCTGATGTTTACGAAGTAAACTCTTGAATCGTCTTGTAGGCCTACGATTAGCAGGGCCATGCTCTGGCCAAATTATTCTACTCCGGCTCGGGCGTGGTTTATCAAAAGACCTAGGATGGCTAGCCGCAGACATAGGCCAACATAAATCCTGAGACTATATAGCCTACATTCAGTTCTGATTTGGGCTCTCTCCATTAGGCCTACCTATAGACCAAGACGAGATGGAACTATTTTAAGTTTTTTTGTATGAAGGACGTGTCAACCTCAAACCCCTAGGTCAAAAATTTTAAATTTATAACCTTGGGGATTAGGGTGGTAAATTTTATGCTGGTCAGAACCAGCCACGGGTAAGGGGAGGGTAGGTCTTTGTCCCTCGTTTATGAAATAACAATCATTTATTATAGACCTGCTATATAAATAGTCCTTGGTCTATTTGGTCCAAAAGTGCGTCAAACATTTGGTTCATATTGCTCCACGCTAGCGCAGGGAATAAGGGGAAGCCACTAGCGTCCTGGTCGGAACCAGACATAGGAAGGTTAAGAAAGTGGTTAAATAGAGTTCAAAGTGATACAAGGCCTATGCTGGCTAGACCCAGCCATAGATGACTCGAGAGACAAGTCACCCTAGTGCAGAAACTGCTAGCCTTCCTTGTAGCCTAGCTGTTTAGCTAGGACCCTACCAATTATTCTGTCGAGGCCAGGCCTGCAGTATACAACGAAATCAAATCATCATAAACAAATCCCAAAACTATTTACCCCCAGCTCTTCCACAAATCGTCTTCTATCAAAGCAACTCCTAATATTTGTGACGATATTCAATATTATCTTAGAGAATGGTGCAAACACGTCTGACATTGCTCTGTGTGGCGTTATACCTTCGGGTTGTTTGGGATTTCAACATGGTTGAAGTGAAATAACCCCACGCGTCTGGGGTCGTAGCACTACTTTCATTGCGCTCCGTAAAGAAATAGTTCCTAGCATATATTTTCATTATGTTTTATTTATATGCAATTGCAGGCTTTTCGAGATGTTATATAAGTGCAGTATTTGTTTCTATGATATTCTTTTTCTAAAAAGATGCTGTTTGTCATGTCATTAAGTTTAGGGAATCATCTTTGTAAACAACGCACTACTTACACGTGAAGCGCTCTAAGCGGGAGCGATAGAACGTAAGCTGCGCAGATGCGCAGAGTTAGGTGTACATCTCATTATCAACATGACCAATGGTTGTGAACTAGGAAAACGCTTAAAGTCCCGCCGCGTTGATGGTTTGAGCTTTTTAAGTTTTAAGTTTGCGTGGAATATCTTTACTTTTGCAAGTTCTTTGTTTTGCTGCCTACGCATTGTAGGTGATTGATGACAAGTTTTCTATTGTTACCCGTCAATTGGTATTATTTACAATAAACAACTTATATTAAAAGCTTTTATTTCTTTGGCTTCTGGCTAATTTTTTCAACTTTTTCTTTCAAAAGGTACAACATCACCATAACCTTAATGTCCATGTATAATATGAACATTGTAGCCCCACCCGTTTGGTCAGAATTGTCCCAAATGTCACGAAAATATCGAACCCTAAAAATCAAAAAAATTTTAAAGCTTTATTTCTATAGATTTGTCTAGAGAAGGCCAAAATAGAGATGCTAGAGCAAAAACCCCAATACGTAGTTCGCATGAAACCTACAAAAAATTAAATAATCAAACGCAGATCTTTATAATAGAAGCCCCTCAATTAAACTAATCGTGATAACCTAGGGCACGTTGCAAAATAAGCTATTTGAAATCATTGGAATGAGAAAATAAAACTTCCCAGCCACAAGCAATCTTCTGAAATGTGAGTTATATGATGGGTAGGTCTCATTTTTCCCCTAAATTTAAATTTTAAATTTTTTTTAAAATTTATTTTTTAAAACTAAGCATCTATGGTTTGTAAGGTAAGATAAGGTTATTTACAATAGAACATATTTTAATGGTTAAAACTAAATTTAATTATGAGCTGACGTAAAAATAATGTGTTGTTCAAATATTCCGGATACCGTCTTTCTAATGCCACATGTATGTTTTTTTGTTTGCCACATTGTTGTAAATTGTTAGTAAAAAGGTCACACTTTACAAGACAAGCCATAGTTTTTCTCGACGATGGTGTCGGGGCCTACAGTCGGTCAGCTTGAAATGTAAAGTCCGCACTGAAGTACTCTTAATTAATTTGACTGAGTAGGTAAACTCTAAAATAAGATTTTTATATATTTTATTTATTATTTTATTTTAAAGGTGTTTTTATAACGGTATGTTTTTGTAGGGGTATGAAAGTACGAGTGTTGAGGCAAATAACTGTTTACTTACGTTTAGGAGCGCACAACAAATCGTGTTCCGTAATAATAACAATGTAAACAATGTAGTTTTCACACGCGTTACTCAGCGCAACTATAATTTGTTACGTCCACCGGATCAATACCGCCACTGAAAAACCTTACTGAATATTTACCCAAGGATTTCCTTTCAAGAATATGGGAAAGCTCAGACCCTTTTCCCTAGAATAGATCCTGGATGCCATGCTCCCGGGCCCATCCTACCACTGGGCCAGAACTTGAACGTCTGACCCGGCACCTCCACCAAATGAGAGGATTTTTTAAAACCCAAAAAACCCCAACATCCAATGTCCCCGACTTCGTGAGAAACAAAGGGGGCTTAAATGGTAAGGTCAAACTGCGTCGCCTGTGATATAAAGTAAATGCCAATAATTTTAACGGTTGCCAGAGCTCGCCTTTAGTTTCGGGAGTAATCAACTTCCCTATTACTAGCTGATGATTGCCCGTATGATGTTTTTTGATAATAATATATTTTTCTAGATTTTAAATAAAACAGAAAATATATTTATAGTGATGATAGCAATAGCAAAAGAAAAATTATTTGTTTGAATGGAAAGAAAGAAAGAAAAAAGTCTAAGTTAGAAGATTTTGGTTTTTTCGGGCGCGTCAACCGGTTAGGTCTACTGCGCCTCCTGTGCATGGTATTGTAGTTTATTAGTTAGTTAAGAAGGGAGGAACGTAAGGAGTGACACGGGGTGACGCGGGTGGACAGGCCTGTACTGGTCAGAACCAGCCACACACAAGGGGAGGTCGTGGGGAAGGTGGCCGGGGTCGGGGCTGGGGAGTTTTGTGGCTGTGACGACATCAGGGCCCGGGCGCAGGAAAAGTACAGGGGGCAGAGGGAGGGTATGGGGGGGAGGTGTCCCCGAGACGATTGCCGGAGCTTGCCTCTAGTATCGCGTGTGAGTAAACTTGCCACCACGTCACCGATACGGGCAGGTTGAAATTTAAAAAACAAATCGCCCTCCCCCCAGCTTCGAAACACCGTGGGGAATTATTTCACGGCTACTCCAGCCTAGGGGATATGGGGAGGAGGGGACCATGCTGGTCAGAACCTAGGTCGAACCCCACGGGTAGGGGAGGAAAGAGAGATTCTCAGGGCGCAGTCGTCATCGTCTTTGTCATTGTTCGTATGTCATTGTCGTTTTCGTCAGGGAGGTCGATAAGAAAAGGGGGCAAGGTTTTCGATGACGACTGTCAGAGCACGCCTCTAATTTTGGGGAAGTAAAATACTCCCTTTCCTATTAGCAGATGTTTGCGAGGTGGACTTTTTTCTCTTGAATCGCCTTGTACGATTAGCAGAGCCATGTTCTGGGTCAATTCTACCCCGGGCTCAGACGGGGCTCAAAACGTTCTAAAAACTATTTCAAATCTTCATGTTTTACGTAGTTCTAGTGTTGTGTGTAGGCAAGAATAGGGAAGTTTCATGAGTACCCAATATTGGCAATCTCATATATTGAACATAAATACTTTAATTTAAAATCGTCACTGCAGAAAGTTCAAGTAATTAAATTCATTATTGTGACTTCTATTGTGAACAAGATTCTACGTTATTTCTGTGCATCGTTTTGAATTAATTCAAAGCATGCTATATATAACTAAATCTTTTTTAATGATTACCCAATCAGTCACAGAACTGATTTTTAGTAGGGGACTTATTTTTAAGCCGACCAAATCAACCGTGTAGTCACCAACACAATCGACGAGCGAAAATGGTCATAATGGGATCGAAATATTTAAGTTGGAAACACCGATCAATTAAGCTGGACACAATTCCACCCGTGTACATCATTCGAATCAACAAGGCTAATTCGGAACCACATTCTAATTTATTTTCTGCCTCGTTGCTAGGGAGGCTACAAAGTCCTGCAAATTTTTGTGACCCTAGCAGGAATCGAGCCATGGACCTCCTGCAGTGGAGACAGAGACGCTAAACACCTGGGACCCTTCAAGAACATGTGTGAGAAACTAGGGCGCTTCAACCGATTAGGTCATATTACGCCGCCTGTGATATTGTGAGTTAATGAAATGGATTTATGATGTGCTTCATGATTATATTGTTTTCTAAGTTTATAAACGATAAGGTTGTGAAAAGCATGACTTGGACGATCATCTGTCCTTCAAAACACATGAGTTGATTGTTGCCATTGTCAAAACAGAATTCCATTGTAAAACCCATTGTGAAAGCATTTATTTAATAATAATAATACAAGATGTCTTTAAAATATATATATATATATTTATATATATATATATATACATATATTATATCATATTATATATCGTCCTGAAGCTGGAGCCCACAGTGGTTCCGAGCGTCGAACTCACGCACGAGAAATGTAAACACGCGACGCGGCGAATAGACCCGTTTCACAAATAATTAGGTTATTTTAGCTAATAGTTGGATGAGCGAAGCGAAGAATTCAATTTCACCGACCCCCCAAAAAATGTAGTTCGGGTGTTTTTTTTCTCTTTTTTTCTGTCTGTTCGCTCTCTACCGGGCAAACGGCATAAGCGATCTTGATGAAATTGAAGAGGACCTTCGAAATCTCTGAACTTAGACCTGCCACGTTTTTGGGTACAATCGAAAAATATTTCACATGAATTTCGTACTTTTACGATTTTTTTTTCGATTTTGACTGCGATATTTTCGTGATTTGGCCGATTCTGTTCAAACGGTTGGGGCTACAACGTTTATATTTCACTTGGACATTAGGGTTATGGGATGTAAAGCTTTTTGAAAGAAAAAGTTGAAAAAGTTATCCATTATCCATAGAATAAAGGTTTTAAAGAGAGTTTTTTAGGTTTATAATCTTACAAGTAACAATAGAAAAGGTTATTCCCATTATGTGACACATTGGATGTAACTTCAAACCGTACATCATAATGCATGCATTGCGCATGCAATTTGATCTCTTCCATCCCTATGAAGAACTTCTATCATATGATAACGGCGACAAACTTTCTTAATTTCTCATACATAGTAATCGATTTAACAAAAATTAATTCACATCATACACATTTCTTTCTTTTCATTCACATATATAACTTTTATTTTGCTATACTTTTATCATCAATTTATTTTGTTATATATACACTTAGAAAACAATCTAATCATCAAACATATCTGCATTAACTCTTCTCATTTACTTTCATTCACAGGCGGCGCAATATGACCTAACCGGTTGAAGCACCCTAGTTTCTCACGTCGTCGTCGACAAGTAACAATAGAAACTTGACAACAATCATCCAACAATGCGTTCAAATGGCACTTGATAAGTAAATAGATCCAACGCAAACTTACAAAAATGCTCATCCATCAACGCGACGGGACTTAAGCGTTTTCCTAGTTGAGAGTATATGGATTAAGGGCGCGTCAATTCTGAGGTCATAATGCGCAGTGTTGGGTTAGTTCTCGCAAAAAAGAACTTTCAAAAGTTAAGTTACTTGGCCTTCAAGGGAAACTTTTCAAAAGTTAAGTTACTTGGCCTTCAAAGGGAAACTTTTGAAAGTTACATTTCCTTCACACAAAAATAAACTTTTGAGTTCCTGAAATAATAAGAGTTCCAGTTTGAAAGTTCTTTTATCAGATAAATGATGGTACAGAGGATTTCGGTCGCGACTTTTAAGCCGCGTAGTCGCGATAAAATATGATAGGTTCGTTAATCGAGGTTAGTTTCTTAAAAATGGTATGTAACTGTTTTTATCAACTGATTTTCATATCTGTATCAGTTTTAAACCCCTTGATGCCAGAATTATGTCAAGTTGAACTACAAAAATTATTGCATCGGAAATTGGCATCAGTACTGTATTAAAATAATTGTGCTCCTGTTTTTCATTTTTGTGTGTGTTGTTATTCTAACTAAACTTCTAGTGCGTATCAATACGATGCAATAGGCCATACCGGGAGACATTATTTACTTGTTTACAAAATTATTCCCAATATTGTGTACTCTTTTAATCAACAGGAGAACGTAATCAATGGAAAAAATAAATATTTTATATATTTTAATATACTATTGTCATGGCTAGCCATTTATGCCCTTTGGCTGAGGATGGTGATCGCCAAATGAGTGCTAAAGTGGGGGCGTAGTGTAACTCTTAGACCTAATGGCTAATCACAGACCGAGACCGATGCTTAGTGGGTAGTGGGTGGGTGTTATGAGTTTGGGTGTTACACATTGACAAGTCATGGTTTCAACTTAAGAGAACGTTTGTATTTTTGGTTATAAAACAGACCTACTTCTGTCCTAGTTGGGTGAAGCCCGCGCATTAGACCCTGGTGGAACATGGTTCAGTTATCCCCATGATTACAAGCCTGTCTGGTTATGCAGTGACATAGTGACTTAAAGAAAGTTCCCCTGGACTCTGAGTGGGATGGTGGACTTCTGGGCTATCTTGGATCCTGGATGGATGGACGGCGGTTGCCTGGTAGATCCCCGATTCACCTCTTCTTCCGGTAGTCTTCCTGTTCGCCACTTCAGATGGCTAATCCATGTGGGTTCTTCGTACACTCATGTCTGGGTCGTCACACGGGAATGCCTTACTGATCACGCACGCGAGAGACGACCTTGCTTGGTTGATGCTCTAGTTTAACTCCTCGAGCCTCCATCGTGTCGCTGTCCAGTCAATCAACCGTCTTGCATTCGAAACCCACGTTGTCCGCTCTCGGCCAATCAGCGAACGTTCTCTGGCGCCTCTTACCCCCCACCAGTCCATTAGAGGCTCGTGTCTACGAGTTAATTGCCGATCAAAGTACAACATCGGTCCGCTTAATTACCTGATGAAATACCTTTCGTCGGCAGAACACAGGTCGTTGCTTGTCTAAACTTACGCCCGTGATTATTGTGAAATAGCTCGACTTATTGCTGAGTGGAAGTCTGGGCCACATCCTAAGTTGAACGATTCTCTGCCGTTGACCTGGGTGGTTTCCGGTGTAATTGACGTCACGCATGATTGTGCCATCTTCCTGGTTGAGTAGACACATGTGTTAGGGTCCTAACCGTAATACATGACACAGGTCAGAACCAGCCACATGAGGGGGAGCAAGGAGGGCGGGCGCTCTCATGTCGTAATCGTCATCGTCTTTGTCATAGTTTGTTCATTGTCATGGTCGTCGTCGTCGTCAAGGAAGTCTTTAAGGGGACCGACGACGACCGCCAGAGCTCGCCTCTAGTTTCAGGGAGTACTCCCTTAACTGCTGTTCCAAAAGAGCCAAGACTGTCTTTAGAATGCGAGTACTGCCAAACTATGGTTTGTTCATTATTGATGGTCAATCATTCTTAGGCTAGAGTGGTGCATTATGACCTAACGGTTGACGCGTCCTTAATCCAAATAAACCAAACATTCTGGAACCCATAGAGAGAAGATAGTTACGACATGATCAGGATCACAAATACCATATGCTTCCACGACGACGTAAGAAACTAGATCGCGTCAACCGGTTAGGTTATTGTGCGCAGTGCGCCACTTTTGATGCATTAAGTAAATACAGAGTAAATTAATAGTTATGATTCATTTTTTTTGGTCTCGTTTCAATGTTGAAAGTTTTTAATGTCGTGGAAATTATTTAATGACATGAGATATACTGTAATAAATAATGACAAAAATAATTAAGTCTAAAATATAAATTGTGTTTTAATATTTGGATTAAGGGCCATGTACCGTTAAGTCATAATGCACCTCTCTACCCTAGGGGATATGGGGAGGAGGAGCCCATGCTTGTCAGATCCAGCCATGGGTAAGGGGAGGAAAGAGGGGATTCTCACGTCGCGGTCTTCATCGTCTTTGTCATCGCATCTTTTGCTGTGTCATCGTCATTGCAATGTAGGTGATTGTTACCAAGATTCTATTGTTACTTGTTTATTGTTATTATATACTTAAAAAAGCTTATAATAAAACATTTATTTCTATGGATTCTGGCTATTTTTTTTAACTATTACTTTCAAAAGGTACTACATCACTTTAACCTTAATGTCCATGTAACATATTATAAACGTTGTAGCCTTAACCGTTTGGTCAGAATCGGCCCACTTGTCACGAAAATATCGCACTAAAAATCACAAAAAATCGTAAAAGTACGATATTGATGAGAAATATTTCTTCGATTGTACCCAAAAACGAAGCTGGTCTAAGTTTAGAGATTTCGAAGTTCCCCTCCAATTTAAATTAAGATCGCATATGCCGTTTTCCCGGTTCATGTTGATGTTTATTAAGTTTAAGGGCACGTCAACCGTTAGGTCATATTGTGCCACCTGTGATAATGAAGTTTTTAGTTAGTTTATAACTGTATATTTTCCAAAGGGGAGGAACGTAAGGGGTGACGTGGGGAGACGCGGGGTGGACAGGCTTGTGCTGGTCAGAACCAGCCACAAGCAAGGGGAGGGCATGGGAGTAGGTGGCCAGGGGCAAGGGTTCGGGGCGGGAGCTTGGCCGAGGTCGGGTCGGGTGGGCCTGTGGCCTGTGAAGAAATTCGGCCCGGGCTCAGGCAAAGGACAGAGGGAAAGGGATGGTTTGGGGAGGGCAGAGGTTAGTGGTTCCCCAACGTCGTGGTCGTCTTCGTCTGTGTCTTCGTCCGTGTCCTTTCATTGTCGTCGTTGTCGGGGAGGTTGTCAAGGGGAAGGGGGCAAGTTCCCCGACGACGATTGCCAGAGCTCGCCTCTAGTTTCGGGGAGTAAAATACTACCCTTCATACTAGCTGATGTTTGCAAGGTGGACTTTTTCTCTTGAATAGCCTTTTACGATTAGCAGAGCCATGCTCTGGGCCAATTCTACCCCGGGCCCAGACGGGGTTTTCCCGGTAGAGAACAAACAGAAAAAAAAGAAAAGAAAAGCATTGGAGCTAAATTTGTTGAGGGGTTAATGAAATTGAAGTCTTTGCTTCCCTCATCCAATCAGACTATTTCATACGTACATTATTTAGTGTATGTTATGTTTTAACTAATCCATTAGGTTCTGGCTCCTTGTTTTATTATTATCAGGTCTGCAGGGTGGTTCGGTGGCACCACCAATTAAAACTTTGGTCGGAGAAAGAAGAAAATGTCTTGATTTGCAGAGCTTTACTAAATTGGATTTGATTTAAGGAGCAGGAAATATGGATGCAGAACATATCGTGAGGGAAAAGAGTTTATGAGTGGACCTTTTTAAAACATATTTTGGAATCTTGATAGCTTTATTACTTTGGTGTTGACGATGTGATATGTTCTCATTATTTTGGTGTCGCTCGCGTCTACGTACATAGCGAACGATATAGATAACGCATCAGTGGCAGACAAGTCCCGACTTGATGACTCATGCACATACAGAGTTGCGTGCATGCATGCTATGCTGCAGCTGCAAATGCAAATGTGGTACTCGCTCACTTGTTCAACAACGACTTTGGCGTTTTTCTAGTAGTTATGCATGCTAAAATAATATGTTTACACGAACAACTTGTTTCAGTTGATTCATTTAAACATCAATAACTAAATTATTTAGTTCAGATAACTAAAAAATGTGTTCCGCCAACCAAACAGTTTTTTGAGTGCACATAAGCTGACTACCGTGCTTGTTCTAAATGCACCAAGAGCAAGACGAAGACCACAATGGTGGACAGTGTCGAGAAGATTGAGGGGTGTGTTACGTGTTGAAGAGTATACGAAACATCCATAGTCCATCTTGGAGCAAACTAGAGATCCGAAAATTCTCAACATGCAAGTCCTATCTGCACCCCATGATGTATTGCTGAGAACTTTCAATAGGTTGATTTTCAACATGCATTTTTTGCGTAAATCAACAACGTGGTGTTGCCAATTAAGCTTTTTGTCAAACACCATGCCGAGAAGACGGTCATTTGGTTTGAATTGAAACTCTACATTGTTAAACGAGAGTTGTGGGTCATTTTGAAATCCTTTAAGACGACAAAGTGAATGCACTGAGTCTTTTCGGGAGAAAATGCTGTCCCCCGCCTTCTAGCCCATTTACTTATGTTGATCAATACCATTTGAAAATGTCTTTGAGCAATTGATCTTGTTTGTTTGTAATTTGGATTATGACGCGTCAACCGTAAGGTAATAATGCACCACTCTAGCCAAAGAGATATGGGGAGGGTGGTACAATGCAGGTCAGAACCAGCCACGGGTAAGGAGAGGAAGAGGGATTTCTCACGTAGCGGTCGTTATCGTCTTTGTCATCGTTCGTTGTGTCATTGTCATCGTCTTCGGGTAGGTCGTCGAAAGAAGGAGGAGGTGTCCCCGACGACGATTGCCAGAGCTCACCCATAGTTTAAGGGGGTAATATCCTCCCCTTTTACAAGCTTATGTTTATGAGGTGGACTTTTTCTCTTGAATCGCCTTTAACTATTAGCAGAGCCATGCTCTTAAATTTACTGACCTGAAGAAGATTCCAAGGTCATCTAGAAATAGGTACGACAATAGGCATTTGGAATACAATTCACAACACTGTTTATGCCAATAGCAAATAGTGACACCGACAGGACCGAGCCTTGTGGTATACCTGTATCCAGTGAGAACGAGTCGGACAATACATTGTTAACACGCACTTTGAAAATTCTATCTTTTAACCTTTCAGACCAAATCTATTTCAATTTGGCAATTTTTATCAAACAATTTGAATTTGGCATTTTTTCTAAGTTTTTAGTATTTTTTTCGTATTTGTTATTGTGATTTTAATGAATTTTGGAAAATTTTGGATTTTTTATATCAAAGCGACCAAGCCAACACACTAGGCACCGACGCAATCAACAAGTGAGCGATAACTAACCAAAGATCGTTATTTATATTAGAAAATATAGCAATCAGTGGTATGGACAATGCGAACACCTGCGGATCAACGCCAGAATCAACAAGGCCAATTCAGAACAACTCTGAATTTATTATGTGCTTCGATGCTAGGACGGCTCCAAAGTCACCCTTTACAAACTCCTAAGACAAGAAGTGATAGACTGAAGTCCAAATCATAAGTTCAAAAACTTCAGACTTTGGCGGGAATCGAACCCTGGACCTTCCACATTGGAAAAAGGTACGCTTATCACAAGAACAACGAACCACACTGTAGAATACGCAATAGACGACGTGAGACACTCGGGCGCTTTAACCGGTTAGGCCATATTGCGCCGCATGTGATATTGCAAATTTAATTAAATGAATGTATGGTGTGTTTAATAATTATATTGTTTTTTGTTTATAAAAAAAAGTGTCAAATTATTGTTATTGTAAAAAAAAATTATGTTTAGGTGTGAATTAAACAATTGTTAAATAGATGCCTTTAAATAAGAAAGTTTAAAGGTTTGTCACAGTTATCATATGATAAAAAATATTCCTAAGATTTGGAGAGATCAAAATGCGTGCGCAAGTCATCGTATTCCGGCCTGATAAAAGAAAAGTAATCTTTGATGTACGACTGGATGTTTTTAGTTTATTAAGATCAAGGGTGCGTCAACCGTGAGGACATAACGCCCAACAGAATGTTCAAACCCAGGACCAGACGAACACAAAGTATACGGCGCTCTACTGGAAGAAGAGTTAACACGGTATTGCTTGCGACTCTCACGCTACCGTGTGAATAAGACTTTTAAGTAAGGATGGCCGGTGTAGGTGACTAACCAGGTTACTAGGGTGTTAGGTAACTGATCAGAAGGTTTCTCAACTTCATTAATTGGGAAACAATCCCGTAGGTCCTGATACCCTGCTGAGATAGATTGTTTAACTTCTGGAACTCGCACTCTACCTGGTGAGGAATTGAGAGACTAGCGGGCTTTGTAGAGAGTTTCTGAAACTAAACTTTACACAGATATCTCATAGATTATACAAAGGACGACGTGAGAAACTATGTCGCTTCAACCGGTTAAGTCATATTGCGCAGGCGTTATGATCAGTTTAATAAATGAGATAATGGTGTGTTGATTATTTTAAATTTTATTTTTATAAAAGATAAAAAAATTAATTAATGGTGAGATTTGTTTTGTTTTTGTTTATTTGGATTAAGGACGCGCCAACCGTTAGGTCACAAGGCACCACTCTCACCTAGGGCTAAAGGGGAGGAAAGGGGGTTCTCACGTCGCGGTCGTCAACGTTCGTGGTCTCAATGTCGTCATCGTCGTCCAGGGGTCGTCAAGGCTCGAAAGGCGCAAGGTCCCCGAAGACGATTGCCAGAGCTCGTCTCTAGTTCGGGGAGTAAATAAATATAAGCTGATGTTTGCGAGGTGGACTTTTTCTCTTGAATCGCCTTTTACGATTAGCAGAGCTATGCTCTGGGTCAATTCTTCCCCGGGCCCAAACGGGGTACGATCTAATTTGTATAGTTATTCATATAATTGAATTTTTATTAGTGTATTGTATGGATTAAGGGCGCTTCAACCGTAAGATAATAATGCGCCACTCTAGCCCAGGGAATATGGTGGGGAGGGACCCATGCTGGCCAGAACCAGCCACGGGTAAAGGGGAGGAAGAGGGGGGGGTGTTCTCACATTGCGGTCGCCATCGACTTTGCCATCGTTTGTTGTCATTGTTGTTGCCTACGTCGTCGGGGTGGTCGTCAAGGGGAGGGGGAGCTTCCCGACACCGAATGCCAGAGCTCGCCTCTAGTATTGGATCGTAAAATACTTCTCAAAATACTAGCTGATGTTTGTGAAATAGACTTTGTCTCGGTCCTCGCCTCTAACGATTAGCAGAGCAATGATCTAGGCCAAATTATAGCCCGAGCCCAGGCGGGAATAATTAGCAACTTGTGGTAGGAGGAAACATTGGGGTCAACCGGGTTGGTCGTCTTAGCCTACGTTCAAGATTAAAGCCAATACTCATTAGTTGTCGGCTTGATGTGCCTAAATAGTATTGTTCTATTTGGTTTTAGGAGCGTCATCCGTTGGGTCGTAATGCACCTCGCTAGCCCAGGGGATATGGGGAGGTCACAAGCATCCTGGACAGAACCAGCCACGTGCAGATTAGGAAAGTGGTTCAGGGTTTAAAACTATTTCAATCTGATACAAGGCCTATGCTGGCTAGACCTAGCCTTAGGTGACTCGAGAGAACATACATTCCAGTACAGAAACTGTTTGCCTTCCTTGTAGCCTAGACGTACATGGAAGCAAAGCCACCAAGCATTCTGTAGAGAACAGGCCTGCTGTATACAACGAATTCGAATCTATCACATACACATCAATTCTATATACCTCAGAAGTTTCAACTAATTGTATTCTGTTAAACAGTTTGTAATATTGTGTCGAAATTCAATATTATCCATGGCTAAATACACAAACACATCTGTCTCTGCTGAGCTGATCTGTGAGGCGTCCATACCGTCGCTTGTCTCGCAGCTTTCAACAATCTAGTGCGCACCGCCGCCTCGACATTTGCTGAGAGTATTTCCTACGCCCCTGCGTCGAAGCACTACTTTCATTGCGCGCCCTTAAGAAATAGTCCTATATTATTTGCAATTAACTTGCAAGCTATTTTTATGCTTTTGAATGCTTTAATTAAGAGATTTTATCTAATAACAAATATCACTAATTTATTTCCCAACTATTATAAGACGTGAGAAACTAGGGCGCTTTAACCGGTTAGGTCATATTGAGATGCCTGTGATTTTGTTAGTTATAGAAATGAGTTTATGGTGTGTTTGATGATAAAAAAAAAGTAACAAACAAAATTCAGATATGTTATTGAAAATAAAATACAATTGATTTGATTAATTTAAACAGATTACATCAATTGTAAATTTAGAAATATTGTCGCCGTTATGTTAAAAGTTCTTCACATGATGAGGCGAGATCACATCGCGTGCGAAAGGCAACATTATTTGGTACATTCTGCTATTCTAATTTTACGTGCCATATCTAAGAACTTATTTGTTTGGAGATATCCGTGAGTATAAGAAGATTTTTTTTTTGGTTTATTTGGATTAAGGACGCGTCAACCGTTAGGTCATAATGCACCACTCTAGCCTAAGGGGGGTGGGGAGGAGGGGCCCATGCCGGTCAGAACCAGCCACGGGTAAGGGGAGGAAGGGGGGTTTCTCACGTCGCGGTCGTCATCGTCTTTGTCATCGTTCGTTGTGTCATTGTCATCGTCGCCGGGGGGTTGTCAAGGGAAGGGGGCACGGTCCCTGACGACGATTGCCAGAGCTCGCCTCTAGTTTCGGGAGGGTAGATACTCCGCTCCTACTAGCTGATGTTTGCATAGTGGACTTTTTCTCTTGAATCGCCTTTTACGATTAGCAAAGCCATGCTCTGGGCCAATTCTACCCCGGGCCCAGACGGGGGAGTATAAGAAGAAAACCAATCCTGACACAGACAGACAAATTATGATTGAAGGTAAATATGACATTGTGAAGCCCCACTGTTTATACTGACTTGACAAATATGAGGCCAGTGGTTTAGCCGTGATCGTTTAGCCGGTTCCCACTCGAACACCGAAGTAAAGCAACCTTGAGCGTGGTCAGGGTTAGAGTGGTTGAACGCTCAGATCTGAGACACGTATACCGCTGGCTAGAGAAGATGGAGGTTTCGAGAGCTTGTGTAACGGCTTCGTTCTCCTCGACGTCTGCTCGGCAGTCCTGGTTAGTGAAGGATATGACTGCCAAGGCTACACCGTCCTTTAGGATGAAACGTAAAGCCGTTGGTCCCCATGGTACTTTTCGAAAGGAGAAGGCTACGTGCCGCTCCCAGGTTTCTCCTCCTCACTTCTATTCACACCTCACACTCATCTATCATGACTCATCGTCTCGAATAGCATTAGTGCATTAATATGAGACGTTAAGTAATATCAAATCAATGGACAAACACGAAGCACGTGATGGATTTGGGTGAACTTGAAAACAGAAAATCAGTACCGTATATATATAAAATTTAAATAATCTATTTAAAAAGAACATTTTTGTAAATGTTGTATAATGATAATTTCAATGAGTGATTCAGGTCTAGGATATCTAACAACAGTGTTCAACGTGGGTTGGTCTTTAACACGCCTAATCCACCAACATGAACGTTATGAATAATAACAGATCTTTGAAGTCAAAAACGTTTTAACTGTGTTTTGAATAAATAATAATTAAACTCCAATGCAGATGTTACTGTGTTGGACATTCTCATTGCTCAGAACTAAACTGACATTATGTGTTTTTACTTCGCCTCTTTCCTCCTCGCGGAAAAATACCCCGGACTTTATGGAGTATATATTCAGTTTTGTTAAAGGGCGCGCCAACCGTCAAGTAATATTGCGTCACCCTAGCCTAGCTGCAACAGTTATCTTCCCTAACTCGCTCAAATTGGTAAAATTATATGAGAGTATGTTTCTATACAATATGTTTCACCATTGTCATTGTTTGCTACGAACATGGAAGTAAACTGCGTTTATGTTAATTTAATTTAAAGCGCGTGAACCGTAAGGCCACAATGCGCCACTCTAGCCTAGGGGATACGGGGAAGGAGGGTTCCATGTTGTCAGAACCAGCCACAGGTAGGGTTGGTAAAGAGAGATTCTCACGACAACGTGAGAAACTAGTGCGCTTCAACGAGTTAGGTCATTTTGCGCCTTCGGCGATATTGAAAGTTTATGAAATAAGTTTTTGGTGTGTTTGTTGGTTATTTACATTGTTTTCTTAGTTTATAAAAGAAAAGAAAATGGTGATAATATTAGAACCAGCCAAGGCTAAGGAGGTCGCGGTCGTCATTGTCTGTCATCGGTTTTTTGTGTCATTGTCATTGGATAAAGGGCGCGTCAACCGTTAGGTCATAATGGATATGGGTAGGAGGAGGAAAGAGGGGGTCTATTAGTGTTAAGTTTATTTAGTTCAGATTTGTTTGGATCACACCCCTGCCTGTCTCGCAGTCTTCAACAACATGTGCGATGTGAAATATTTCCTCCTCCCTGCGTCGTAGCACTACGTTCATTGTAGCCGTAGAGAAATGGTCCTTATGTTTATATTCTTTGCGTTTGTTATATATGTAATAACATCAATTTAGTGTGTATATTATCTTTCAGTGGGATGCAGGTTGGCAAGGCATTTATTACTTGAACAATGCCAAACGTCCATATTGTAAGCTAATCTAATAAGTCAGGGTTTCACCAAAGGGCTAACCACCAGTACTAGCTAGAACCTACCCTTCCCCTGACTCAGAGATTGCTGACAAAGATCGAACTGTGTTTTGAGGAATTCGGGTTGGAAGATGAACATGGTTTTACACAGTTAAAATACGTGTTTCAAACATGAGGAGAATGCCTTGTTTATTAAACTCATAGATTACAGAAATCTGGATAAGACTGTGGTCTGACATGCGTGGTCTCGAACCCCGGACTCCCAAGTTAATGAACAACAAATAACTGCCAACCAATCATTCATGTTGCCTGCTCACCAGGTTTCCCCCAAGCTTGTTACTGACAACCGTCCGGTCCTGTTCGGTTCTTCTTGTGTCTCTTCTAAACTTCTGGCCCGATGTCCAAAGTGTGGTCTAATCTTCAGGTACTGCGCTACCCCCGCCAGGCGGGAGCGCTCGGAGTTCTTCTGTCTTCAGGCTCTGCTCACCTTCTTCTCTGACATCTCGAATAGAACTCTCGTCCAAACCACACTTGGTTACCAGCAAATAGTTTGTGTTGTAAAACAGTCAGCATGCCTCTCAGGCAAACAGAGTCCAAACCATAACAACTTGGTCTACTTAGTGATACCATGCTTGATGTGCTCAGCGCGTACCTTCCGATGGTAATCACAACACCATTGTTTATGACAATTTTGTTTGGTTTATGTGGATTAAGGCGCGTCAACCGTTTAGGTCATAATGCACCCCCTCTAGCCTAGGGATATGGGGAGGAGGGCCAATGCCGGTCAGAACCAGCCACGGGTAAGTGGAGGAAAGGGGTACTTACGTCGCAGTCGTCATTGTCAATGTCATCGTTCGTGGAGTCATTGTCGTCATTGTCGTCGAGGGGTCGTCAAGGGAAGGGGTCAAGTTCCCCGACGACGATGCCAGAGCTCGCCTCTATTTTCGTGGCGTTAAATCCTCCCCCTCATACTTGTTAATGTTTGCGAGGTGGACTTTTTTCTTAAATCGCCTTTAACGATTAGCAGAGCCATGCTCTGGGCCAATATAACCCCGGGCCCAGATTAACGAAAACCAACAAGACGTGAGAAACTAGGGCACTTTAACCGGTTAGGTCATATTACGCTGACTGTGATATTAAAATTTAATGAAATGAGTTTAGGGTTAAGGTTCAAAAAAGAAAAGAAAATTATGGAAATGAGAGAATTAGCATAAAAACATAATTTATTTGAATAAATGTGAATAATAGGATATAGGACTTGCGTGTTAAGCAGATTCCTGTTGCTCGGCCAACTGACACCACAGCTGTTACAATTGTTGGTAGTTGTCAAGCAAGCGGAACCATAGAGCTCTGCAGTAACACTTTTCAAGAACTTAATTTAAATAATTTGAAAATATAAAATAAATAATAAATAAAAACAGATTCATAAATTTAGAATCTACCCACTAGTCATTATAACTGATTTTCTGTTGTGGACACTAAACCATAGCGACCAAGCCAACCCTTGTAGGCCCAGACGTAATCGTCGAGTGAGCGATAACCAACCAAAAATCGATATCTACAATAGGAAATATAGCAATCAGTAATAATGGACAGTGCAAACACCCGCGGATCAACGCAAGAATCAACAAGGCAAATTCAAAAACTATTCTTAGAATTTATAATGTGCCTTTGTTGCTAGGACGGCTCTTAAGTCACCGTTTACAATTTCTTAACCTAAGAACTGGACTTGTTCCAAATGAGAAGTTAAAAAACTTCTGCTTATAGCGGGAATCGAAGCCTGGACCTTCTTCATTGGAAGCAGAGATGCTAATCACAAGAAAAACAAGCAACACAAGTTGATTTTTAGGGTTTTGGATCTTCTTAAATTAAAAAGTCTACAATTGACCACATTCGTGGATTGATCCTGGCTGATAAAAATAGAATCTACGACTGTAGAGCTGTCAATGTAGCCTATACTTTATTGACAAGTATGTAAAGTTTCATATACGTCGGATTCTTACCGACCGAGCAAATAGCTATGTGCCAACTGCCAAGTGTGTCGTTCAGGGGACATCGTCGAGGGAAGGCGACGAGATCCACCAAAACGACAACCAGTGCTCGCCTCTAGTTGCGGGAAGTAATGTACGATCGGCGGAAGAAAACCCCGGGCTTATTCTTCCTCTGACCCAGACTGGGGTTAAAGTTTTATGACTGTGACTGTCGTTTTAATACAAATGACGACTTGGGCAAGGTGAAATAAAATTAATTAATTAATTCATTCGTATTTAGAGTCTATTCACTCAGTCACAGAACTTATTTTCAGCGTTGGACATTCGTTTTAGTTTAATTGGTTTAAGGACGCGTCTACCGTTAGGTCATAATACACCCTTCTAGCCTAGGGGATATGGGGAGGAGGAGCACATGCTGGTCAGAACCAGCCACGGGTAAGGGGAGGAAGGAGGTCTCACGTCGCGGTCATCATCGTTTTCATCATCGTTCGTTGTGTCATTGTCGTCGTCGTCGTGGAGGTCCAAGGGAAAGGGGAGGATATCCCCGACGAATACCGTCAGAGCTCGCCTCTAGTTTAAAGGGAAAATAATTTTCAAATTTTCTCTGTTTTTTTTGGGGGAAGGGGACTTTTCTTTTCCCTTTGGGCTTTTTTGTTAAAAAAGCCATGTTCGGGGCCAAAACTTTTTCCCTGGGGTTGGGGGGGGAAAATGCATTTTTGGGGGACAGACCAGCTTCGATCGGGGGAGATCCTTAAAAAGAAAAAAGGTCCAAAAAAGGAGTCGAAAATAAAAAAATTTATTTGCCCCAATGACATCCTGAGTTCCCAACAAAAAGAAAAGCACTTTCAAAGTGCCCAAAGTCTGGCTTGGCTAAAATATTATCAGCAGATGGGAAAAACCCAAACCAAGGGCCAGACAAAAAACCCCCGATAAACCAAATTTCCAAAGTTTCCCAAACTTTCGGGAATGAACAGCCGCCCTACAAAAAATCCCCCAAAACCGGATAGAATTTCTTCTTTGTTAAAAACACAAACTGTGATTAATTTTCTTTTCAAATTAAAAAAAATGAAATAAATTAAAGCCCGGGTTAAAAAAAAACGCGACTTTTGTATTTTGTAAAAAAACCAATCAAAACGGCCCAAAAAATTTTCGTCCTGTTCTAAACCAATGCCTTATCCACACCCCCAAAACCATAAAAACATTTTCTACCCCCGCGGCGGGAATAACCCATTTGGGGTTCCCCCGCCTAAGAAAAGATCGAAAAGGTTTTTATTTATTTAATTTTAAAATTTTTTTACAATTTTTTTAATATTAACTACAGAAAGGGGTATTCCCCCAACTTTTTCTAAAAGTCCTGGGTTTTTTAAAAATTTGTATTTCTGCTCCCTTATGTTTTTTTTCCCCACAACCCGGGGCCCCATTTTGGCCCCCGGGGTTCTTGGCGGTCGGAAAAAAGACTCAGTAAAAAAACCTCCGGGGCCAAAACATTATTTTTTGTTCTGGGGGTTTTTTGGTCAAACAGAGTCGAAAAAAAGGTTTCAAGGGGGAAACTTGTTACGACTCTGTTACGGCCCGCGTCTTTAACGGTTTTCCCCCAAATCGCTTTGGGTGGATGGGGTGTTTTCATAATTATACACACTCTTTTTCCTGTGTTTTTACTTTGGGTTTTTTTTGCCTTTCTATTTAGAGAATAGTAGAAAACTGTTTTTAAATCCGTATGCATAAAATATGTTTGTATCATATTTAAATAAAGAAAAAATGAAAATTTTTTTGGGTTTATTTGGATTAAGGACCCCCGCAAACCGTTAGGTATAATATTTCCAACTCTAGCCGGGGGTTTGGGGGAGGAGGGGCCCATTCTTGGAACCCTACGGGGAAAGGAAAAGGGAAGGGGGGGGGGGGGGGGTTTTCAACGTCGCGTTGTAACCCGCCCGTAGTCATCGCCCATTCCCAAATCGTTCGTTGTGTCTTTGTATGGGTGGGTTGGGGGGGCGGAGGGCGGGAAAAAATAAAGGGTTTTTTTGGTTTTTCCCGACACGATTGCCGATTTCCCTCTAGTTTGGGGGAGTAAAAATACTCCGCATTAGCTGATGTTTGCGAGGTGGTTTTCTTCTTTTGAAACATTTGGGTATCTTTTTAAAATAAAAAAAAAATTACAAACCCCACAAAAAACCCCTGGAATCTGAGTTATGGGAGGGTGGGGGTTCCTAAATTTTCCCAAAATCGAAATTTTTATTAAAACTCATTCCTAGGGGGGAAAATTAATGTAAGCTTATGTTTGGGAAATTTTAAAATAAAAAATTTTTAATCTTTTCTCCCAAAGGACTACTAATTTAAACCCTTTTTTTGTTTTTTATTTATTTTAAATCCATCCAGTTTTCTTTAAAAACACTTATTCCCCAAAAGGGGGATAATTTTAAAAATTTCAGATTTCTTAAAGGCAGCCCCCACAATAAAAAAAATAACGCTGCCTCAAAAAGCGACGACGCCGCATGGGTTTTTATATGGCCCCCGGGTGAAATTTTTAAATATTTTTTGGGTTTTCCCTAATTTAAAAATGTTTATTAGTTTTAATTTTAAAATAACATAAAAGAAATTTAAATAGAGATTTCATCAAAAATTATTTACGTGGAAGAATTAAAAGTATGTTTAAATTGTAAAATTAAATATGGTTTAAAAAAATTTTATTCGGATGGGATATTGATGGTTTGTCCCCGGGGGTTTCCCATTTTTAGGGTTGGGGAGTTTAGGTTTATTAGGATCAAGGGCGCGTCAACTGTTATGTAAAAATGCCCACCCCAAAACCTAGGAGTTTGTGGGGGGGGAAAGCCATGCTGGTCAAAACCAACCCCGGGGTAGGGTAGGAGGGGGGGGGGTTCTCACGTCGTGATCCCCAAACCTCTTTGGCATTGTTCACCCGCCCATATTTATCTCCTATGCGCATATTTTATTTGTCCGTCCGTCTGTGTTGGCCCAAGGGCTCCCAATGAAAAAAAGAACATTACCTCAGAATGACTCGCGGGTTTTTTGTTCACCCATTTCACCCAAAAAACCAAAAATTCACTATCAATACACGACCGTGAGAAACTGGGCCTTCAACCCGGGTGGTTCATGTTGCGGCCCCCTTGTTTATATTTAAAAAATTTAAAGAAATGGGGTTTTGGTTTGGGGTTTTTGATTTCTTGTTTTTTTAAAATAAAAGGAAAAAAAACCCCTAGGAAAACCCCCTGGAAATTAGTTCAATCGATTTCCTTGTGAAAGGGGAAAAGGGGGGTTTTTTTTTCATGTTTTTAAAATTTTAAAAATTTTAAATATTGTAAAAAAATTTTCTAATGTTTTTACGTGATATTGGGGTGAATTTTTTTAAATTTTTTTTTTTTAAAGTTTTGTTTTGATTTTTTGGGGGTTAAAACGTTTACAATCCAATTTAAAATTTCCCCTTCTTTTGGGCAAGAGAGAACCACCTGTCCATTTTATCATGTATCAAGTAAACCTGTCAAAAAAATTTTTTTTAAAAGGGAAAAAAATGCCCAGGGGCACCTGAAATTTTTTCAGAGAAATTTTCTTAATATTAATAAAAAAGGGTTTCTGCCAAAAATTTTAGAGACATCGCAGTTTCAACTACTTAACTACTTTTAAAAATTTAAACTCCCCTAAAAAATCGGACTAGAAAATTCGGACGCCATATTGAAAATAGCGGGCCCTTTTTTCCTTTTTTTCTGAGATCGCAGCAACGCGCGACGGTTGCTAGTTTTCGAATTTAAAAAAACCTTTTTGGATAAAATAAGATATCAGTTAAAAGAGGGAGCGAAGGACTTTAAGGGCTTTAAATTTAAAACAAAAATGCGCTTTTTGTGAAATTTTTGGGGTGTGAGTTCTTTCGTCTGTACGGTTTAAAAAAAGGGCCCATTTTAGAATTTGGGTTGGACGCCCTAACCTTTGGGAAAAAAATTTTCCCCAAATCTAACCTAAGGGGGGGGGGGGGAGGGGGCCCCTGCTTTTCAGAACCAAACCCCGGGTAAAAGGGGGGAAAAAGGGGGGCCACGTTGCGGGCTTCATAGTCTTCGTCATCGTTTTGTGGTGTCATAAATCTCCATCGGGGGGGGCGTCGGGGGGCGTCAGGGAAAGGGCCAAAGGGCTCCGCCCACGATTGCCCAAACTGCCTCTTTTTTTCGGGGGTTTAAATACTCCTCTTTAAAACTGATTGTTTTTTTAGGTGAAAATTTTTCTTTAAAACGCCTCTTATGATTAAACAGGGCCTGCTCTGGGGGCCAAAACAAACCCCCGGGCCCCAAGGGCAGGGTGGGAAAAGGTTTTGGTTGCTTCTACCTTTGTGTTCGTCATCGGCATGGCCTTTTGTTCGTGTTTTTAACAGAACGCGCACACATGTAGATTAAAAAAATCCCGCGTTAAAACCGTATTAAAATTGGTTTTTTTTAGTTTTCAAATGGTTTGGGATTGTTGAATACCCAAGATTTTTTATGAGGTAATGGTTGGTCGTTTTAGAGGGGAAAGGGGCTCGTCTGCTGGTTTCTCTCGACAGAGAGCAAGGAACTCGGAAAGGGCAGCTCACGAAAGCGATGCAAAACTTACAGACCGAGGTGTCCCCGCCCTGGATAAATTTAACCCGGGCAAGAACGACCCTTAGAAATTTGGGGGCCCTTTAAATGGTTAATTGGTCCCTTTTTGCGCGCCTGTAAAAATTGAAAGTTAATGAAAAGAGTTTATGGATGTTTGATCATTTATTGTTTTCAAATTTATGAAAGAAAATTTAAAATTTTGGAAGGTAAAAAAAAAAAAAAAAAAAATTTTTGGGATTTTTATATATTTGATGTTTGTTTTTTGTTAAAATTTGTTTTTTTAAAAAATTTTTTGCCGTTTTTAATGTTTAGACCAACAACCTTTTCTCTGGTTAAGGTCCCGTTAGTTAGACGTGTTTTGGCGTATTTTTAATTCTGGGCAATACCCCTCCCCTTTTACGTGAGGGCGGAAGCAGGGGGAGGAACGTTGCCATTTCCTCCCAATTCATTTTCTATCTAGGGCGACGGTCGTTCGCCCGCAGCCAAGTGCACGCGACTGCTAGTAAGCGATGATAATTGAAACCCCCTTTTCTCCTTCCCCGAGCTGGGGGGGTATTCAGCTATTGCCACCCCCCCCTCCCCGGGAAAAATTTACAATCTTGAAAATCGGGATATGGACAGATATTTGGCATGACTACCCTTTTTTTGGGGTTTAAATTTGCGTTAACCCTTAGGTCATAAAAGCACCACTCTAGCCTAGGGGGGGGAGGAAAGGGGGCCCCTGTGGTCAAACCAGCCACGGGTAGGGGGAGGAAGGGGGGGTTTTTTTTTCCACGTGCAGTCGTTTTCGGGCTTTGTCATTTGTTTGTTGTGTCATTGTCCCTTTCGCCGGGGGGTTTCGTCAAGGGGAGGGGGGAAGGTTCCCCCCACGACGTTGCCAAAAGCTCGCTTTTAAATTTCGGGGATTTAAAATACTCCCTCTTTTTAGCTGATGTTTTTCGAGGGGGGACTTTTCCTCTTGAATCGCCTTTTACCCAAATTAAGGGAAGCCTGCTTTGGGGCCAATTTTTAAACCCGGGCCCCCGCGGGAAAGGAGGAAGGGAAAAACCTACAAGAAAAAAGGTACAAACTTAAAAAATAGAAAAATTGGACCTTATCCCTTAGATGTACCCCAGACCACATTTCTTCCGCCAAGGGGGAACAAATTCCACCCCAAAACCCCCCTAAATTTATCCCTAAAAATTTGGGAAAAATTTTTGGGTTTTAACCCAAAATTGAATTTTTTAAACAAGAGGTTATTAAAAAATTATGTTCTAATTTTGTTTAAAAACCCAAACGGGGGCCCATTCTCATTATTTTAAACCCACATTTTGGCAATCCCCCCTCCCCAATAGGTTTTTATTATTTTTACTTGGGTTTCCCAAACATCAAATTTAGGGACCTAATAAATTAAAACCCTCATAAATTTGACAGATGGGAAATAATAATATCAAAAAACCGCCAAGAAGCAAACTTAAATTCCAAGCCCCAAACCCCCGCCTAAAATTGAAATAAAATTTTTGCTTTTTAACCCAAAAATTTTAATTTTTTTTCAAATTTAAAGTTTTAATGTTTTTTTTAACCCATCGGCCTATTCTCATTTTCCCCCAAAACCCCAAATTTTTTCCCCCCCAACCCCAAAGTTTTAAATTTTTTTTACCTTGATTTCCAAAACTTCACAATAAACCCCCTGAAAGATTATCGCGTGAAAATTTGGGGAGATGGAACCTAAATAAAAAAAACATTTACTTACAAGGAGGCAACGATATTTCACCCCCCGTTCCCTACCCCCCCTTAAAATTAGGGAAAAACGTTTTTTGGGCTATTAAAAACAATTTTTTTTATTTAAATTCGATTCCAAATTATGCGGGCCAATGTGTTATAAACCCGGCAAAAGAATCATTCACACAAAAACCCAAGACGGAAATTTTAACCCCTAGGAAATTTAAAAAAAACAAATTTTATATGCCAACTACAGATTGTAAACAAAAACCCAAAAAATGGTTTAAATTTTGTTCCTAGAAAACTTTTTAAAAGGCACTGAAACCACCCCTTTTCGGTATTTCACGGTTTTTTACTCCTTGATATTAAAAAAAAAACCCAAAAAGATGTGATTCCCCCCAAATACAAAAATTTTTAAAAAAAAACAAAAAAAAAAAAAAAGGGAGCCAAGTCTCCTTCCAAAATCTTTCGGCTGCTTAAAAGCGGGGAAAATATAGAAGTTGACCAAGCTTTTTTTTCTTTCTCCCCAGTTTCCCTTGAAAAAAGTAAGATCATTCCGCCTGTTGGCGAAAAACCAAATGCCCCGGCTCCCGATACCAAAAAGGCTTAAATTCGGGGTTTTTTTGTAAAGGGTGAATTTTTGGGGCCCTTTGCTCAGAAAAAACTGCTGAGTAATTTTTCCCGGGGGGTCTTTAAACGATTTTTTCCCCGTTTAGGGGGGGGCCATGGTTCAAAGTTGAGGTAAAATTATTTTTAAATAGACTAGGGGTGAGCCTAATAGAAATAAAAGTGTTGGATTTAAACATTTCGTTTAAAATAATTGTTCAAAATTTTATTTTTTTTTAAACCCAAAAAATGTTTATTTTTAAAAAGGGGGGGGGGACAAAATTTTATTTTGAAAAAAAATGCTAGTAATTAAATTTTTAAACTTTTGAAGACTCACTTTCTGGGGAAATTGGGGAAAAGAAGTGTGAATTTTTTGGGTCATTTCTCAGAAAAATGCAATGATAATGTGCTAGGTGGGGCCGCAACGACAAAAAGTTCCCGTTTAGGGGGTGGCCATGGGGGGCAAAAATTAGCGGTAGAAAATTATTTTTAAAAAAGACTAGGGGGGGGGCCTTATAAGGGAAAAGGGGGGTATTTAAACATTTTTTTTTAAGTCACAAAATACACAATTAATATTAAAGTTTCGTGAAAATTTGCAAATTTTTTTCTTTTTTGCTCCCTTTAAATTTCCTTTCCAAAAATTTCCTTTTAAAAAGAAAACCCCTTTACATCCCTTTGAAAAAAATTTTAAGTTACAAAGGGTTTTTTAAAGGGAGCCTCTTGTTTTTTTTTCACGGGTTTTCCCCCATCCAAAATTTTTAAAAGTACGTTTAAAAACGAATCGAAATTTATACAGTTACATAATCCTTTCATCAATTAAATTGGGCCTCTACGAAAAAAGTTTTAAAAAATCAAGATCAAAAATTTGAGCAATATTATTCATTTACACATGCGTCGCTTCAAATCCCTTTTTCTTTGGGAAAATTTTTTGTTTGGAAAAATAAAAATAAGGGGCTCAATTTAAACATAAAGAGATATTTTACGGGAAAAAAAGCCCAAAAAAAAATTCAAAAAACCCTTTTGGCGTAAAAATATCGCCATAACTTTCCCTACCCATGACGGGGTTGGGAAATAATTTTTTAAATTTTTGTAACATAACCTAAGTAAATTTAACGTTTTTTCCAAAAAAGGTAAATTTTAAAAGTTTTTTCTTTTTTTTTACATTTTTAACGTACCTGAATTTAAAAAACGGGTATTTCTTTTAATTAAAGAGAGTTTAAAAGGGTTCATTTTTCCGGCGGCCCTCTAGTTTTTTGCCCTAGGGAAAGGGCCTTTTGTAAAAAAATCGAAATTTTTTCATCAAAAATTTAAATCACGGTTCCTAAAAGAATGATTGATCCCCATACATAGATTTTTCACCTATTTTGCTTTTGGAAAAAAACGGGTTTTTAAAAACCAAAAAATCAAACCAAAAATAACCCCCAAAAAAAAATTAAACCTTTCTGGAAAAAATTGGGTTTATATATTTTGGGAGCTCCTTTTTTTTACCTTTTAAAGATTCCTTTTTAAAAATTTAAAAAGGGGAAAAACTTTTAAAGAAATTTTTAAAATAAAATGTTTAATGACGGGGGGCCCTCTTGTTTTTGCCCCGGGAAGGTCCCCCGTAAAAAAAAACGAAATTTACCCATCCAAAAATTTTTTACGTTGGTTTTTAAAGAATCGATTTTTCCAAAATCTAAATTTTTTCATGTTGTTTCCTCGACAAAATGTATTTGAAACATAAAATCACACAGTAAATAGCATATATTTATCTACAAAATGGGCCTCGCTTTTAATTTAAAAAAAAATCAGGCTATAATTGTCGAAATTAAATTTCATGGATTCATTAAAAGCACCCTAGAAAAAATCTACCAAAAATGCAACTTTTAAAAAAAAGTTTAAAAAAAATTTTAAGTAGTTAAAAATTGTTCCAAAAAGAAAGTGTAAATAAACGATAAAATTTTTTTAACATAAACCCCAAACCTATGGGATTTTCGTGAAAATTTGTATTTTAAAAAATTTAAATTTTCTATCTTAACTTTTTGAATGGGACTAAAATTGAAATCGGTCAATACTTTTCCCAAGATACGCTTTGTTTAAAATTTGAAAGCGGCCAAGGAAAACACCAAAAAATCAAGACTTCACCACGAAAAATTTTTATCTAGGGTCCCAAAACGAAACGATTTTATCCCCAAAATAGCTCTTTCACCTAAGCTGCCCCCGGGAAAATGTTTTCAATACCCTAATTCTCCCCACTTTATTGCATTTTTTGGGGCAAGGAAGAAAAATTTAAAAAACTCGCGTGAGAAAATAGGGGGATTCAACCGGTTAGGTCACCTTAAGCCGCCTGTGGGGAAATTTAAAGTGGATTTAGTGAAATATGGTGTGTTAAATGATTTTGTGTTTTTTTGTGTTTAAAAAACAAATTAAAATTATGATGATACAATAGCAAAATAAAAGTAAAGTATGTAATAAATAAAAAAAATTAATTAAATGTGTTGAGGGGAAATAAATTTCGTTAAAAAGATTATATTGGATGATAAATAAAAGAAAGTTTTCGCTGTTTCATAAATACAAGTTTTTAAAAAATTCTTATTTTTGGGAGAGTTAAAAATTTCGTTTCGCAAGGCACAATTTGGTAGATTCTGCTAGCATATTATGTAGGGTTTTAAAGGGACATCCCCAGGGGTCACCTTGGAATAACCTTTTTTCTGGTTTAAAAGATATCCTTGTGTTAGGCGTGTGTGCCTTACGAAAATTTTAGACAATACCATCTCTTCTCTACTTTAAGTGGAGAGTAGGTGGGCGAATTTTTTTTGTCCAAATTTTTTCCTCACACTCGCAATTTGTTATTTTTCAAACATCCCCAAATGCTTGTCGCAAATCCCAAAAATCTTTGCTTGAATCCACTCTTGACATCTTTGGAAAGGGAAAAATAGATTGAAATCTTTTTGTCACGACGCTGGGAAACTTCCCTTTGCAACCCCATCAGCGTGTTCATTTCTCTCTATGGCCACGTGTTCCCCGTACCGCAAATTACTTTTTTGATTTGAACTCTTTGTTTTGTTTTTCTAAATAGAATTGTATGTCTTTTTCCCAAAAGATGACTTGAAACAAAGAGTTTTTTTATTTTTGAAGTTTTTTGGGTTTTTTTGGGTTAAAAGGAGCGTCACTGTTAAATCATAAAGAACCACTGTAAAACCCAGGGGGGGGAAAGGAGGGAACCTGCTGGTTGGGAAAACCCAAGAGTGGGGGGGAAAAAGGGGGTCCTCACGTGCGGTCGTCATTGTCTTCTCATGTTCCCCCGGTTTTTAAGTCGTAAAACGACGTCGAGGGGATGTTTAAACAAGGGGAAAGGCCCCGCGACGATTTCCAAAGCTCGATTTTTTTTGGGGAGTAAAATTTTACCCCTTCCAAATTTGCTGAAAGTTTTTCGACGTGGACATTTCTCTTGGGAAACGCCCTTTTAAAGATTGGGAGAGCCATGCTCTGGGCCAATTCTAGCCCGTGTCCCCGGGCCCCCATTCATGTACATTTATCCCCCGGGGATAATTTGGGATAAAAGGGCGGTATAATGCAGGAATGGTAGGATAAACCTGGTTAAGGGCTGAGCAAATCCATCCCAAACCCGAAATTTTCAATCCAACAAAAAGTACAACAAAAGTTTTTTCCCCTGCATTCCACAGCCATGTAAAAACCAACCACGACGACCCTGAGAAACAAGGGCCCTTCCCAACCGGTTTTTGTCATATTGCGCCCCCTGTGAATGAAAATTTAAAATTTGAAGGTTTTAAAGCAGGATGTTTGAGGGTTAGATTGTTTTCTAAATGTATAAATAAAAAAAAAAATTGAAGATAAAGAAAGTAATAGCAAAATAAAAGTTATGTATGTAAATGAAAAGAAAGAAAAGAAAAAATGTGTATGAAGTTAATTAAAGTTTGTTAAATAGATTACTTTGGATGAGAAATTTGGAAAGTTTGTCGCAGTAATCATATGATAGAAGTTCTTCATATGATTGGGAGAGATCAAATTGCATGCGCAAGGCATCATATTTGGTACATTCTGCTAGCATATGATGTATACACGGTTAAGGTACATCGCATGTGTCACATATGGGAACAACCTTTTCTCTGGTTAAGAGATATCCGTGTGTTAGGCGTGTGTGCCCTATACGAAGTCTAGACAATACCACCTCTTCTCTACGAGAGAGTCGAGACGTAGGTGGACGAATTTTGTTAGTCAATGTGGGCATCACACTACGCAATTTGTTATTTTGCAACACATCCCAAGAAGTTTGTCGCAAATCCAACAATCTTTCCTTGTATCCACTCTTGACATCTGGAACGGGACTAGATTGAAATCAACGTCGCGCGCTGGGAAGCTTCCTAAGCAGCCTATCAGCGTGTTCATTTCCCTCTATGCCCACGTGTCCAGGTATCCAGCAAAACTATTAAATAACCCTTTAGTGGTTAGTTTCTCTAAATAGAATTGGATGTCTTGTACCAAATGATGACTTGAATACATGAGTTCTATAGCTTGAAGTGAACTTAAACTATCTGAACACAAAAGGTATTCTCCACAACGACAGCGTAGAATGTATTTAAGAGCTTCACGGATAGCGAATAACTCTGCAGTGAAAACTGAACACACGTCGCTTAGCCTGAAACGTTCAGTTAAGGTGGAGCAATAAAAAGCACTTCCAACCTTGTTGTCAATTTTGGAGCCATCTGTGAATACCAAAGTAAACCTTTGATGTTCATGGCAAATCTCTCTAAAGTTAATTTTGAATACACTATCGCAAGTAGAGTTTTTATCAAACGACAAAGGTCAATATAATAATCGGCTCTGGTGTAAACCAGGGCGGGTTATTGCTAAAAAAAAATTAAAACTTTTGGCAGATGAAATTCTATAAGACTAGGGAAACGCCAAAGTCGTTGTTAAACGAGTGAGTTAGCCAAGTGTTTTGATTTCTTAAACCGGATCGTCTGGTCACCTTACAGGAACTCACTCTGCTTGCCACAATAATTATTTAAATTGAACATTCAAAATGCGAATCGAATTCAAAACGTATTAGCGTGAAACATTAACAAATTTCCAAGATAAAACAAAATCACCTAATTTTTATTTCCCATTTAACAACCATTAAAAATAATATGTGGGTGTAAAAAAAAAAATTGGAACTGACGGGTATCGAACACCATCCATCCGTGCGGTAGGCTAAATGGTTACCACTACGCCATGTAGGCCACGTCAATTTCGTCCCGCTAACTGCTACGAAACAAATGCCATTGAGATTATTAAAAATCACATTTTTATTTATTGCAGGGTTAAATCGCGATGGATCCAACTGATTTTGTTAACAGTTCTCAGTAAATTCTTACCAGATGTCTGTTTAAAATTTCAGCGCAATCTGTTCAGCGTTTCGGCTGATTTTCGACGTACAGACAGACACACAGAATCACAGAATGAGAACTGTTTGAGTTGAATGGAGACACTCGGTCACTCCGCTCCCTCGTTTAATTAAACAAAAGTTTACATCTTAATCCCGTTGGAAGAGATGCCTTGGGTTTGTTATCAAAGTGTCTGAAATATGTCGTGTTAAAAACATTCCGATTTGCTGGATGGTTAGGCATAGCTTTAATTTTCATTACATACGTACCCATCAAGAGGTTTCTCCGTTCTGCCAAGGAGGACACACCTGACTCGGCATACAAGCTGACTACCGGGCTTGTTCGAAATGCACCAAGAGCAATACGAAGACCACAATGGTGGACAGTGTCTAGAAGTTTAAGGGTTGTGTTACTTGCTGAAGAGTATACGAAACATCCATAGTCCATCTTGGAGCAAACTAGAGATCCGTAAATTCTCAACATGCAAGTCCTATCTGCACCCCACGATGTATTACTGAGAACTTTCAATAGGTTGATTTTCAACATGCATTTTTTGCGTAACTCAACAACGTGGTCTTTCCAATTTAGCTTTTTGTCAAACACCATGCCGAGAAGACGGACATTTGTTTTGAATAGAAGTTCTACATTGTTAAACGATAGTTGTGGGTCATTTTGGATTCCTTGAAGACGGCAAAAGTGAATGCACTGAGTTTTTTTCGGGAGAGAATCGTGTCCCCCGCTTTCGAGCCCATTCACTTATATTGTTCAATCCAATTTGCACGTGTCTTTGAGCAGGTAATAAATTTATTGATCTGAAGAAGATTCCCAGGTCATCTACAAATAGGCACGACATAAGGCTCTTTGGGATACAATCCACTACACTGTTTTATGCCAATAGCAAACAGTGATACCGACAAGACCGAGCCTTGTGGTACACCTGTTTCCAGTGAGAACGAGTCTGACAAAACATTGTTAACACGCACTTTGAAAATTCTATCTTTTAAAAAGTTTTCTAAAAATTTTGGCATGTGCCCTCTAAAACCCCACTCGTGAATCTGTTGAAGTATATTATACCTCCATGTTGTATCGTATGCTTTTTCAATGTCAAAAAGCACACCAACAACATGTTGTTTTGCAACAAACCCTTCTTGAATAAACGTCTCTAATCGAACCAAGTGGTCGATGGTGCAACGACGTTGACGAAATCCACATTGGACGTTCGCCAATAAACCGCGTGTTTCCAGCATCCATATTAGTCGTTTGTTGATCATCTTTTCGAACAATTTGCAAAAGCAACTTGTCAGAGAAATAGGGCGATATGAAGTCGGCATCGACTTGTCTTTTGTGGGTTGAAGCAGTGGAATTAAGATGGCACTACGCCAATCGCCATTTCCAAAGTCAATCACCAAGCAATTTTATTCACTTGTTTTTTATAAACAACAAAATGCGACGTATGATGCCTTCTGCAGCCCACAAAACAATCACAGCTCCGCTGTGGGTGATATTTTATGATGTAGGGCATTTTAGTATCAATGGTGAGCGCAATCAGAAAACAGCCGGCCAATGACCAATTCATAAATAGGTATGTATGATCAGCAATCAAAACAAATTAGATACGTTTCACTCAGTGGTATAAAATAAGATACTTTCAATAACAACGCAATGCAAGAGTGATATTGACCATGGAGTACGACAGAACTTTTTTTAACTCCATGATTTGGCATTGTGAGTGGCATTGTTCGAACTATCGGCCATGTGCAGTGAAGTGGCGATGAAGCGCGTGAGATCGCCGGGTTCAAGGACGCGTTTACTACACACTGAACTATTTTGCTTATATATCTACGTGACTATTGATGTTTTTTGCAGGACACAGAGAAATGGGTATCAAAAGACTCGTCTTGAAGTCAGGAACAAGAATTATGACGTTTTAACCGCGGATAACGATTTAGGTCGTCAAGAGCGGGACCCAAGAGCTCGTGCTCACGTTTACGGCATCAATGCTTTTGCTAAGATGTGATTCATTGTTTTCATAGGCCTAAGGCCACAAAATACATAAAATAATTTATATTCGTGTTGACAGTCTACCATATCAGTAACAACGGACAACTGATTTTCAGTGGGCACCGACGAGTGAATTTATTCGCCAACAAAAGATCGGTAAAAAAAAAACAAGAAAACGCGTCCGAACTAGTTGGACACGATTCACCCGAGGGAGACGCCAGAATCAACAAGATTAAATCGGATCAACTTAAAAATGTAATATGTGTGTCATAAAAAAAATATGTTTTCATCTAGGCCTACAACCAGCTAGAAATCGTAGTCGTAGACCTAATAGTATAGTTCATATATTACGTCTAATTATTTGGCAACAATTCTCGAGATGTCTGTCCTATGGATATGACCAAATGACAGCCAGCCAACAAACGGTTTTACTTTTCTTGCACAAATCATGATGAACGATTGCTCTCACTTTATCTTTAAATAGAAATGTAAGTATTAGTTTAGAAATCATCATCATCATCAATCATCATAGAAATCAACAGATTGTGATATACATAATAAGTATAGGCAACCTTAATTTCTGATGCCGTCCGCGGTGGCACATATTATTATACTATTGTTACGCTGGCGAATTTCTCTATAGAAGGACGCGGATTCGAATCCTGCACAAGGCACTGTTTTTTGTAATTGTCCTTCACACTCATCTATCATTTACTCATCGTCCGCAATATACCTAGTTAGACACCAGGGGCCCGATTCATGTACGTCGAGTTGCCCCGCGCTAACTCTCGCTAACCCTACCCCGGGCTTGCCCCGCCTTACCTCCGCGAGTTAAATTGCGATTCATGAAGCCGAGGTAGGCTGAGGCAAGGCTGGGTTAGCCAGAGTTAGCGTTGACCAATCAGAGAGCAGTGACGTCACGGATTTAATGACGTCACGCTACAATTTTTTGTCACTGGCCGCATGAACGCGGATTTCAGCCACCGAAAAGAAGAATGCGTATCCAATTTCTGTCAACACAGCTGTTGCTGTTGTGATGTAAACAAGCTAGTGTCAGTGTAACTCGACGTAAAGTCAGCACTAGCATTTCAATCGTAAGCTTCTGGTTTTGGAGAAATATGGAAACGAAAGCTGCTAGGTCCGTCTAGACCTAATTGGTGCCCCATTTTACCATTAAAGAAGAGTTTATTTTGGTCTGAGATTGGATTTCCTCCAGCCCTGACATCCATCCACAAGGACCAAACTCAGGAGCAATTGAAATGTAAGTAGTCCTTGGTATTTTTTAACAACTGTTATGTTCATTGTAGAATAGAGGGCTCTAGGCCCTAGGGCTAGGCCTAGTCGGAATTTTATCCGGAGTCTAGCCGGAGGTGTAGGACTAGGCTAGGTCTAGCCCCTAGGCCTGTCATGGACCCACGGTCTTTGTGTAGGTAGGCCCCTAGGCCTAGGTCCTAGACCCAGTGCCCCTAGGTATTATTGGATATGGGCTAGACCTAGGGTAGGCTAGGGCCTACTAGGCCTTGGCGTGTACACAAAACCATGGTGAATAGGCCAGGCTATGTGCAGGCATGTAATAATAATATAATAATAATAATATCTTTATTTAGCGACTGCTGCTCTGTGTTGAGTGGGGTAGGGCCCTACCCTAGGCCTAGGGACTAGTAGGCCCTACCTATTAAACATCACTTGTAATAACCCGGCTTGTTTGTTTACAGAATACCTACCTGAAGAAGCACACAAGGACAAGGTAGCAGCTGCTATCTCACAATGTACAAGAGGACAAGAATGGGCTTGGAGAACCTGACCTGAAAATTCTTACTGAAACCATACGGCTAGGCTACCCGATTGACAATATGTTTGGTTTTGAAGATAGTAGGGCTACATTCATGTTTCCAATTGCTGGTACTGGTATGTAGGCTAATTTGCCTGTGCATGGATACAGCCAGTAGGCCTATGCTTTGATTTAGACAGGCCTACCTGTACAGATCAGGACCCAATGACTTTTGATAGGTCTATGCAAATTTGCACTCTTCAATTTTCCATTAGAATAGGCTAGATTGTAGGACTAGTACAGATATAACAGTTGCACTGGCAGGTCAAGAGTTTTGAAACGTCTCAATATTTATTATCATTTAGCACAATGTAGGCTACCGGTATATCATCTCTAGGTAGCTAGCATGATCTACGTGTAAATATGTATGACAATAAACTATTATTTAATACAGCAAAATATGACCTTGATTTTCTGTTCCACAACTTGTGTAATTACTAATTAATTAGGTATGTTGGCTATGAATGCTTGAAAGTTGCTACCTGTGCTGGTACAAAATATAAGGAGGGTAATTTTAGCAAAGTTTACTCGCGTACTGAAATATTTGTACAGTGTAACATTGTAACACACAAAGTTAGCTACGCTGGTAATTGTTGCACTTAGGCCTAGGTCTACACGTGAAAAAAAGTAATATGTCAATATATTTAAGCGTACCGTTACCGGTAAACTTATTCTTTGATGTTGGTTCCTATTTTTATTTATTTTATTCACTAAAACTTTAGATTCTATCCAAATGCTATTGTTTAATATGCTTGTCTGAATTAAATATCCCTTTTAGGTTCCATCAGAGCTTAATTAAATTATGTTCTTATAGTGGCTTCATTACCATAGGCCTATAGGTGACCTCATCGGAAAGTAGGTGAAATACTCTGATACAATTGGAATTTCCAGTGCCGTATGAATAATGAATGGTTACCCAGAACCCTGGTAATTATTACCCGCATAGGCCTAGTAATGTAGGCTAAATGGGTTAAATTTAAATTTTAAATCCTTCCACATCCAAAGACCTGGCTCAGTAACTATTGGTATCCAAACCATAGAATAATTGTTACTGGTTGCAGTACTTGGCTACACTGAACCAATCCAAGAACCTGTGTTGTAACTGTAGTAGTAGTGTGTGAGTGGTAACTCTCCGCATCTCCTGAACCAATTCGTACTGCATCAGCATGACCAATGCAAATGAACATATCAATGTGGGCATAAGAGAAGTATGCAGATAAAAAGAATCGCAACCATACTATTCACTAGTGATGGGAATTTTCAAGATTGTTTTGACTGAAAATTTTCATAAAATATTTAAAATTTGCCTCAACTTGCCCATGTTGAGTTGCTAGTAGGCCTATGAAAAGAAATGTGTTTTTACATTCTATACTTTTAAACAAAATTGTTCCTTCCTTGGATATTATGCATATGCTACGCTACGGTGATTGGTTTGACGCGTTACATGGCCAGCTTTATTTTATACCATAGGGCCAATACCGAATACCAATTAGTCACTGTATCAGCAGTCACCCGATAACCGATATACACACATATGCCATTGTATTCAATTTATTATAATAAACTGTTATAATAAAAGCCATAGGGTAGGCTACAAAATGGTCTATACTGTTGTAAGCCACTGACAAAATAAACAAAAATTTAAAATTTTCCAGCCGTGTTGAAAATGTTTAGTTCTGGATTAAAAATTTTCAACGTTCCGTTACTAACCACATACTTGGGGAAGGAACTTTTTAAAAGAACGAGTGCCATTTTCGCGGAACTTTTAAAGGAACTTAGCCATTATGTATCATTTATAATTTTCATGTCATACGTATCATGATTCATGACCCTACTGCTCACCGTTCTCTTTGAAAGCCTTACGCATACACTAAAAAGTAAAAGGGAACTTTTTAAAGGAACTTTAGTTCCTTTTTATGAGGAACTTGAACTTTTTAGAGGTTAGGGTGTAAAAAGGAACTTGAACTTTATAAAAGTTATTTTTTTAATTGATGAACTGAATCTTTAAAAGGAACTTCCCCAAGTATGACTAACCATCACTGTGGAAATCTTGGGTCCTACTGATCAGTCTTGGGGAGGAACGTGTTCCTAGTAACGCGTTCCTTTTTCAGGAACTTCTGTGGGAACGCGTTCCTTTTCTTAGATCAGGAACTTGTAACGGCAAAGTTACTATTTCGTGGGAACTTGGAACGAATTTAACGTTCCTTTATAAGTTCCTTTTGCCGTCGTAATCCCGTTGAATTCCAGTACCTGATATCGTAAACTACAGTATGAAAAATATAATGTGAGATCTTGTGTTTTCGAAAATGGCGCTAGGCCTACCCTCGTCAGATGGCCTGGGCTGGGACTCATTTTAATAAAAAAGAATAATGATAAATTAACTCCATTATTGTTATTTAAATTGGTGATGGTATGAGGAACGTGAAAAGAACTAAGTTCCTTTTTGAAGGATCGAGGAACGTTTCAGTTCCTTTTTTTTTTTAAAGGAACGAGGAACGTCTCAGTTCCTTTTTTGGCTGAAGTAACTTAACTTTTCAAAGTTCCTTTTTGGGGGGAACGTGCCCAAGACTGCTACTGATTAATGTAAACGTAGGAAGGATAGAGTTGTTGGGGTTAAGAATTGAAGATGTGATGGGTCCGGGCAGCCAATGTTGTTGGGTACGCTGCTTTGTAGTATGGGCTGCTTCTCCTGCATGCTGAACTGAAGTGTTGTGACCCATTTCCAGCTCCAGGAAATCGTCCTACCACAGCTAGGAGTGACTAATTTTAAGGGATGCACACGATAATCGACATTCTAATATAATTTCGGTAATCAATAATAAAAATATTATATATCATTGCATATATATGAAAGAAAATATTGAAAATGCATTACCTACATCACAGTCACATTCACCGCTAAATAACTACCGGTATTGCTTTGTGTGAATGATAATGACATTTTTCTACTATTTTTTACCAAAAAGTTTGGTACGGTACCGGTAGGCCCTACCTATTGACTTATTTAGACGTTGAATGAATATTGATCTCTGTTAGTAAAAATTGTAAAAATTTTAGCAAAATTCTCATTTGATAGCCTAATGCATGCATATTTTCTATTATTGATTACCGGCACTTTTTTTTAACATTGTGCATCCTTTACTAAAGTAAGTATATGGAGGTTAAAGATTTGATTTAAATTTATTTTATTTATTTACTTGACGTATTTTGGATCTATGCACATACATTGGCCTAGGTAGGTTATGCATCAAGGTGTGACAAGTGACAACTTAAATTTATATGATATGTTATAATTAAAGAAAATGTCTAGGCATACATAAATAAAATATTCATGAAATATGAAAAAATTTAAGTTTGAAATTTATGGAATACATATATTTAAATGGTTGGCTTTGCTGGCATTGGACAGCACGTTGAGTCTGTGGCGGCGGAAAAGTTGCGGTTCATTGTCCAAGAAGAGAACAAATACAGCTCAAACCGCCAATCTGTGAAAATAATTTAATCAATAGTACATGATATTGGTAGTTTAGGCCTAGATAAAACATTTAGCAAGCTAGATAGCTAGATTTTATGGGGGCCTACTGGGACCAAAGATGCTGGGTCTACCTAGACACTTTGATGAGACAATTGAATTACCGGTAATGTAATTAGCTGACAGCTGTAGCTAAGCTTAGAAGTGTACTAAAGAATGACATGATTTGGGTGACATAGGCCTACACGTAAATTATTATCTGTGGTGACATGTTAATTTATTAATCTCCAACAACAGGTATTACCCCACAAGTGTTGGGTTAGCTAATCAATTAGGCTACTTGTCTTTACTGATCTACTAAAATAAATCTAGGACTACAATCATAAAGTCCAAGGCTTACTCTCGTAGATTCGTAGGGCTAAGCATAGCCATAGGCCTGCAACCATTTACGGACTTGACCTATACCTATACAGATTTAATACATTGCACAATCAACAGTACGAGTCAAATTTGTTACGATTTAGGGCCTAGGCTACAGACAACGATTGTGATTCTGTTTCAAACTTTCAGGTTGAAGGCCTTGAATACTAGTAGGGTTATGTCAGACCTACCGTACTGGCATAAACTTGAAAGTCAATGTCAAATCAAAGGTAATTAGAGGGAATTAAAACATTAATACAATATCCCTTGACACATTTCCACAAGAACATACTCCCGAGTGTCTTTGTCTCGAGCCCCCTGTGGCTTTATCTACATTCAGTAGGCCTAGGCTTCATTTCTTATAGACTAGGAAGGTAGTGTGGGTTCATCCAAAATGTTTACATAACTATCCCTAGGCCAGGCCATGATGATGAACTATGAAGACTAGGTCACACGTTAAAGATATTATCAACTAGACTAGGGCTAGTAGGCCTAGGCTACAGCTAAGCTGAGAAGGCTATGTAGGCTATAGTATGGCATCAGGTTTTTACTCGCAGAGCCTAGGCCTTGGGTAGAGAACCTAGATAGGCATAGGCCTAGGGGCCTAGACTACCATGGACCTCTTTTGCACTTGGCCCATATAAGCGGCTAGGCTATCTATTGGCTGGACCAAGGCTATTTTAAAGGTGTAGGCCTATGAATTACCAAGTCTAGGCTTAGCTAGAGATCTAGGCCTCACCTATGGGTTTTGTGCTAGACCGGCCTAGGCTAGGCTTAGGGCTGGCCCAGAGCCTAGGTAGGGTCTAGTGTGGCCTAGGGCCCTAGCCCCTCCTAGCCTAGAGTAGGCTCTAGGAGGGGCTACAGATTATGTTATTATAGGCGTACCTTTAAATTGTAGGCCAAATATGCGTCTAGATGTAATTATGAAAGCTTTCAATTATCTATTAAAACATAGACGGACACAAGAATAAGAAATAACTACTTTTAGAGGTTAGGTAATAACAGCTGGATGTACGTCACCTTCTTTACGGGCACAGTTTTCACACTCTTCTTGTTTTGCTTCAGACTGGTTGACGAACTAGAACACTTCTCCCATAGACGGCGCAATATTTGAATTTTCGATATAAATATAATACTAATATTAACTTATGTATTCATATGTAATATTGTTAATACAACGGTGTCCAAGTAACCCATATTTAGGCCTAGTGAAATACAAGATGTCTGCCATTCAATATTTCATTCCTTAACCCTGCCTAACCCTGGAGGTAGCTGGGGTTAAGAATGAGCTGGGAGGTAAGGCGGGGCAACTCTTCATGAATACCGATTTGAGAGTTAGCTTGCCCCTACCTCCTCTTACCTCCTCTTAACCCTGCCTAACCCGGGGTTAGCGCGTACATGAATCGGGGCCCAGAAGAGGGTCACACCGGTTAAATCTGATGTGTATACCAAACAGCGGGCATCCTACAAAAATGTATTTATTTATGGATATGACCGTTCGAAAGGCCCGACTACCGTGCGTTAGTAAACGATGTTATTTTCTTTATCGTGCTGAAAGAACGCTACACGATATCTAAAAAATAGAATAAAGGTTCGGTTTGGTACTATTTTATTAATCACATAGACTTACCCGTAAACAATATTTGCTTAGTTCTTGCAACGCGGGAAATTTGGGTGAAGATTGGTTTGAATGGGAGCCTACAAACCTTGCATTGCGAAGAATCAAAATTATAGTCTACTAATTAAAGAACGCGATACACATGTTATTTAAGCAGTCTCAAATTCTGATGTCGTCCGCGGTCGCAGTCTCGCACATAGGGACGCTTCCGAATTACACTAGCAGGACAAGGATTCGAATCCCGCTCAAGGCATAGGATATCTTTAATTGTTCTTCACTCTCGTCTCGTCCGAATAGCATGATGGTAATAAAAATGACGTTGAACAACAATAATCATCATCATTAATTTCTGACAACGAATATTATAATTCTTACGACGATGTAAAAACTGCAAGCAAACCTAAAAATAGCAAGGATTGTGTTTATGTAATCTTATAACAAGCACACCCGGGTGTCCAGATCCCGCCCAAATTGCCTTTCATCTACTTGCTTCGAAGCAGACACGATCGAATTTCACTAGAGAGCGCCACCAAATGGAGCCAAAACTGTGCTTTGCAAGGCGTTCGTACTTTTTAAACTACGTCCACTTTTTAGTCCGATTTCAATGATGTGTTATTTTATTAACTCAAAAATAAACTGTTTATTCTACAAACATAGCCTGATTACGCAAATTTACTCCTCTTTGGTCACACAAGGGTGTGACGGGTCCAAACCGTTGGACCGGCCTACACTTACCGTGCCCGGCAAGACTCGGTGGAGATGGGGGTGGGGATGTAGTTGCCTCGGGCTTTGATCCCCAAGGGCGCCACCTCGTTTCCAAAGGGTTAGGTACCTAAGGTCTGGGTAGATGGAACGGGGAAAGGGTTCTACGAAGACAAAACCCACGGATAATTAGGCATGAGAAATTTATTGAAAAAATCCTGTCACCAATACAAACATAGCTCCTTAAGTTCTCTGGTAGGATGAGTCGCCACCAAAGTTCGATGGGGGTAACGTAGAAGTTTAAATAGTAGGTAGATCTCTTACGTACACAAATATTGATTAAATATTTCCCATTACATGAGACAATAATAAAGATAGTAAAGCGTACAAGGTACGTCAAGGATCAAGCCATTTTCACCATGGCATGGCCAAAGTAATAATGTCTTGCGCCCCAAAATAACAGAAGGTAACAAGGAATTTTCAATATAATTAGTTACTTAACAATTAAAATGTAGGCCTAGGGTATAGGGCTAGGCCCAAGTTAATGAACAGTCACAAATCACCAAAAATGGTGGCCACCTTACAATAACACTTTATATTAATCTAGCGATCTAGGCCTAAACAGGGCTAGGTACCGGGAGTCGGCTATGGTAAACTTAATTCAAAACGTGGGCAGGACTCGAACCACACCCCTTTACTCTGGGGGCCTCGGACCTTAAGCCCAACTGAGGAAGAAAGGCTGCATATGGCATACTTGATGAGTAATGCTCAAGCGTTCTTCCAGCGTTGGCCTATAAGGCTGACCGGACCTTCAACGACTGGGCATATACAGATAATGTTAAAGTAGGGTTCCTAAAGTGGTCAGGTTGCACACTCTGTAAGGGGCCTAGGACCTAAAGTCCCGCACACCAGTATAGAAGGCTGCATATGGCATACCTGATGAGAAAATGTTCAAGCGTTCTTCCAGCGTTGGCCTAAAAGGCTGACCGGACCTTCAACGACTGGGCATATACAGATAAATGTTCAAGTAGGGTTCCTAAAGTGTCAGGTTGCACACTCTGTAAGGGCCTAGGACCTAAAGTCCCCGCACACCAGTAAGAAGGCTGCTATGGCATACCTGATGAGTAAATGTTCAAGCGTTCTTCCAGCGTTGGCCTATAAGGCTGCCCGGGACCTTAAACGACTGGGTATATACAGATAAATGTTCAAGTAGGGTTCCTAAAGTGGTCAGGTTGCACACAATTTAAATTAACATACCGCCATGTGGTTAATCTTGCCGGAGTCTCTTGGGCCACGCCGGGGAATTCCAACCTTCAAAACGGGATGAACGCCACGAGGTTAGAAACTAGGCTAGGAAAACTGGGCCTACGCTTAGAGTAGACAGGAGCTGTAGGCCCTTGGAACGCCTACACTTCCCCCAACGTACATGGCCTGGTGAGCCTAGGAGTTGACTTCCGGCATGGCTAGGGATACTTCTTGCCCCGTACTAAAATCCTGTGGTAAGAGAGAATTCCCAAAAGCTGAAATAACCTCTCTACCAAGGTCTAAACAACCTTCAACGGAATCAACAACAAAAGGACTTACCACTAAATGGAAAACAAAATTCGGCTACTGCCTCGCCTCGAGGACACTTATGTAGCACAATGGATGTTTAACGACATTTCCAGTAACCCCCCCAAGTCCAGGGAGCAGCCAACAATCTTACAACCTTCCAGCTTGAGAATCATACAGTCACAGACAGCTGACTGCGTCTTCCGTCACGTCATCTCTGCCAACTTCGATTCGACCCGATCGAGAGAGTCGAAAGCGAGACAGAGCCATCTGGGGCGCGCTCTCGCGGGAGACGTGCGCATCAGGCGCCGCGCAGTTTAAAAACGTAGCAGCAAAAGCTGACGAGTTGCCCAGTAAAAAAACAAGTCGTCACAAGGGCAAGTAAATTTTTGACCGAAATGAACATTTTCTATGGACTTTGAGGCTCGTGGGGGAATGTTATGACATAAATAAACAAAAGGGCTATGAAACGAGAAATAAAAATTTTGTTATGTATCAGGAAAAAAACAGAATGAAAATATAATGATTACCCGGTCCTTAGTTGAAAAGTACAAAAAGTACGGCACATGGCACTATCGGAGTGTATTTAAATCGCAACCCAAGCCTCTTAACGGAAGGGGTTTGTTCGAGCTGGGGACAATTTTTAAAAATGTTATATGTCCATTTATAAATTAGTTTGATCGGAAAATCCAGCAAATATTTCATAAAATGTGGACCACTTTTCGACCTCCAATATTCACACAATTTTTTATATTTTTGGGGGATGATTTTGACAATTGGGATGAGCGATGTCGCTATCAGAGCAAATTTTTAAATTTCAAATATTTTTCCCCTACGCAAGCTTGTGAAAAATTTCCACAAATTAAACCAAAAAATTTGGCTCATTTACGATCATTACAACAAAAGTGAGCAAAAATTATTGAAAATGTTCTATGATAGAACTATAGAAATTCCAGAGTATGGCGGTGTGAGAAACGAGGGCGTTCCAACCGGTAGGTCATATTGCGCCACAAGTGAAATAAATTGAATTCGTTGTTTTGTTTGTTTTTTTGTTGTTTTCTTAAAGTTTATAAAAGAATAAAATGATCATTATGACTATAACATAATGTTTTACATGATTATTTATTTGGATTTATATAAAATAATTATAATTGAGGTATTTGGTTAAATGGCGGCCAACCGTGAGATAATGCGCTCTCTCTAGCGTAGGGGGAAACTCCCGTGCTGGCTTCGGCAAAGGGGCCCGTCGTGCACGGTGGTTGTCGAGGGAAGGGGAGGGGTGCCCCGACGACCACAGACAGAGAAGACTCTAGCGTAGGGGAAGCTCCCGTGCTGGCTTCCGAGCAGAGGGTCCCGTCGTGCACGGTGGTTGTCGAGGGGGGGGGAGGGGTCCCCCACGACCCCTGCAGAGAACACTCTAGTTTCGGAGAGTAAAATGCTCCCCAGAAGCTAGCTGATGTTTGGATTCACCAAGTTTTGTTTGGGTTTATTGGATTTAAAGGGTGCGTCAACCGTTGGTTTATAATGCACAACTCTAACCTAAGGGGGGGGGGGGGAGGACGGGCTTATGCTGGGTCAGAACCATCCACGGGTAAGGGAGGAAAGGGGGTTCTCAAATTCGGCGATCGTCATCGTTCGTGGTGTAATTGTCGTCAAACGACGTCGAGGGGGCGTCAAGGGTGTTTAGTTTATTTTGATTAAGGACGCCCAAGGAAAGGGGGGAAGGTCCCCGACGACGATGCCAGAGCTCGCTTTTATTTTCGGGCCGTATGATATACCCTTCATGATAGCTAAAGTTTGATAAACTAAAGCATAATTGCAACACGACGTGAGAAACCAGGGCGCTTAAATCGATAAGGTCATATTGTGCCCCAGTGATATTGAAAGTTGATGATTTTTTTTTGGTTTATTTGGATTTAGGAAAGCGTCAACCGTTATAGAAACCAGTCGAGAAATCCAAATTTATGCTTAGAAATCAATGTTAGCGGCAAATGTGAGACATTTGGGTACCGGGCTAATTTATAGGTAAAAAAACCCCAATAAATCCGTATTTTTTCCGGGTGCCCATCGGATTTTGGTCGTTTGCCTAGAATCCAAGATGGCGTGCATTGCTGCTTACCGATGCAAAATGTGAACCCAGTACTGAAGCCACATCTGCTGGGGTATTAATTAATTGCCTGCCATCCTTGATAGCGGGGATGGTGTTTACCTGATGTCCACTTATTGATTTAATCCTTTTCCACACCCTCGTGGAAGAGGTGCTGTAATTTATAGAAGATACATACTCTTGCCATGACTGCCTCTTACTATGTTTGATAATTCGTCTCGTTTTCGCTCTCTCGTGCTTAAAATTGATTAAATTTTCAAATGTAGGAAATGTATTTAAATTTTTAAAAGCTTTCTTTCTTTGCCCTTTATGGCCAATGCACAATCTTTGTTCCACCAGGGGACGACACCGCCGACGTTGTTCACCACTAGTCAGTGGTATAAATGGCATATGCTGCTCGAGCAAGCATTTACTAACATTATTGACAAACACGTTGGGGGCCCCGAGAACTAGTAAAGTCCACCTTGAGCAAAGAAATTTCACTAATTTCCTGGAACTTTCCCCAATCAGCTTGCGCAAGTCTCCATCCCTGACCTGGATTGTGTGGCCTATTGTCGTTAAATACATTCACCTGAATTGGAAAATGATCACTGCCTGAAATCATCAAGCAAATTTAGCTCAAGGATTGTAATTGTTCGGCCCCGTAGTCAAGTAAAATTTCCCTATGTCCATTAATTCCAAGTGAAAAAATCATTCCAATGTTATGTCGACGACGTGGAGAAACTAGGGCGCTTTAACCTGTTAGGTTATATTGCGCTGCCTATGATATTGAAAGTTGATGAGATTAGTTCATGGTGTGTTTTGATTTTTTTTTTTATTTCTTAGTGTATACATAAGAAACTAAAATGGTGAAGATAGTAAGAGCAAAAACAAATTTTCAATTTCTTTAATCGGGAAACACTCCGTAGGTGTATGTATTTTATTTTTTGGAAATCAATCAACCTTACATTTTTTATAAAAGTCCTCGACGCCCCCCTGATGAATTTTTTTATTTCTGGAAATTTATTTCTAAAAAAAAAACAATGGTAATTTATTTTTAAACGTGAACTAGATACCTAGGGTTTTACACAAAGATAAATTAGTGCCAAAATAACATTACCAACATGGTAAAAAAATTGTATGTGGATAGAACATGGGTTCGAATAACGTCTCTGTTTTGTTTGTTTATTTGGATTAACGGCGCGTCAACCCTAAGGTCAAAATGCGCCACTGTTGCCCTTTGTGGTTATGGGGTGGAGGAGCTCATACTGGTCAAGAACCAGCCACCGTAGGGGACGAAAGGGGGGTTCTCACGTCGCCGTCGTCATCGTCGGGGAGGTCATCAAGGGAAGGAGAGAGGACACCGATGTACCATGTAGACAACGTGAGAAACAAGGGCGCGTCAACCGGGTTGGTTTTATTAATGCGCCGTCTGAGATGTTTAAGTTAATAAATTTAGTTTGTTGTGCATTTGATTTTATGTTGTTTTCTAAGCAAAAAGAAAAGAAAATGGAAGAGATGATGTTGATAGCAAAAGAAAGGTTGTTATAAATTAAAAGTTTTTTATTTAAGAGTCGGAAGCAGGCCGAGCGCTTCAAATTTTGCGGTGACTACCTAAACTAAATCGTCCGCTATCGGTAGCTCTGCCAATACAGGTTGCGTCTTCTCCCCTTGGGTCCTAGGCTACCCGCATTACCAGCCACGTTTCAAACCACGAGATATTATTTGGTGGCGAGGTTGGATGATTTCATGCGACTGACTGCCACATCCGAAGTTTTTAATGACAAAAATAATAATTATAATGTACATCTTGTGAAAAGAGACGTAAATTACACTCTAGAAATATCGACCAGAACGTTTTATAACTATTAAAAGTGTCCTAATAGTCATGACAATGTTTACGCTTATCGCAAGTTATCGTGCATCTGTATAAATATCACTCTAGACCGCATCGTTTACCGTGGTCAGTTGTTGGCCGAGTGGTTAGAGCTCTTGTTTTGCATGCGAGAGGACGTCGGTTCGAGCCCCGTCTAGGAAAACTTTTTTACTTTTTTTTACTCATTCCATTATTGTTTGTTCACGTATAATTTGTGACGGAAACAATTTTTATAACTTTCCAGTGCAAATTACTCTAATGGCGAAGGCTTTCTCGCATCCGTGCAGCGGCAATCGGCAGTTATGAAAGTTGGACCCCTACCGGCGGTAGAACAAGATGACATTATACTTTTTAGAAAGCCTAATTCAAAATACATAACCATAAACCGTATACGAAAAGAATCCGCCTTGTTCTACATGCCGTTTTGAGCGCGCCGCGACGCTTCCGCATGACGTTTCACCCTTTTGATCCTTGTTCTAAATCAATAACTTTGTACGATTATTTAGAAGACGAATCGACCGTTCCAGCGAATACCCACATTTACCAATTAAAAATAGTTTTAGAGTATTTAAATTGGTCTAAACGCAAAAATGTGACTTATTATCAATTTTAACTTTGATATTCAATGCCAATTTACGAAAACGTTTGAAAACATATTGTTGGTTTATCAGTCTTAAAAACATGCTGTCACATGTGTTACAATACTTCAATGCACAGATAGTTATACGAAGTCGCTGAGATAGTGCATGACATGCGTTTGTTCGGCCGCGCGTCTTATTTACTTCCGCTGTCGCGCAGAGTACTACTATTCACTGTGAGGTCCGGGGCCAAACCGAACACATGTAACAGACAAATTGGCAATAAAACTTCTAACATAATTTAAATATGTAATAATTTGAATCAATTACTTAAATTTTCTGACACATGTCACGTCAAATATTAATTTATTATGTAGCACGTAGGCATGTTAAAGTGGTGCATGACATTCTTGTATGGCTTCTAACTGGAACGTAATCTAGGGCGACGGTCGTTCGCCCGCAGCCAAGCTAGGCGATGGCTAACTCGACCCTGTTTACTCCCACCCGAGTTGGGGGTTTTTCAGCTATCTGCACACGCCGCCCCGAAAAATTTACAATCTTGAAACTCGGTGTATGACCTGATATGTGGTTCATGATCTACAAAAAAAAAACAGCCCGATCCGATAACCAGTTCTGTGTTAAAATATTGCGTAAAATCGACGAAAAACTTCCGGCTTGCTGGGTGGGTGGTAACTAAAGTTTATCTATCCTTGAGATACAAGTGACCATCCGCGACGAGACCGGGACCGGTCGTCCCGTCTATTGTCTGCATTTTTCCCTTTTCCACCTTTTTTGGCGTGACCGAACTTGGGAGCGAACATGGGTTTTTTTCTACCTGCCTCCACACATTTCAATCTATTGTGATGAAAATAATGTATTCAGCGAAATATTTTTTAAAATTGCATGTATTTAAATGATGGTAAATGTTGGCTTAGCGCTTGTCAACAGGCGAAATGATCTTACTTCTTTTCTATGCGAAACTAGGGAGAAAGAATGAAATGCTTGGCTCAACTTCTATATCCCACAGCATTCACAGCCGAAAACTTTTGAAGGAGAGGCTTGGCTGCCGTTTTTTTTTTTTTACAATTTTTTTTTATTTGGGGGTATTAAACTACGAAAAATATTTGTGATGTTACCAAAACACGTTAAATATTAAAATTGTAATTGAAAGGGTAATTTTATTAATACTATGTTGGCCTATACCTGATTGTTATTATCAATTAGTTAGTTTTGCTCATTAGTTTTGCTCATTGCTATAAGGTTTAAACCTCACAATAATGAATATAGTAAATATCAGCTTGGTGCAACAACATTCTCTCGGTAAGGTTTCATGTCCACGTACAGTGTTCTTCGTCTTATTGTTTTTCTTGAACAGTCTCTTCGACCTTAGACACTTTTTATAAAGTTTCACCGACACTTACCAGCTCTTGTAGAGTAAATCGGTTTTACTGGGGTTTTACTACTGGGTGTATTTGTTTTTTCAATAGCACAAGATAATTGATCAACAGCCCAACGGCAAGAATAGTGGAATTTCACATTAAGTTTTCAATATGTATCTTCATACGGTAACAGATACGAGTAAAAAACATGTCTTTTTGGTACAGGTCGATAACTGACTCAATGTCTAACAATTTGCCGTCACAAAAATAGACAGTGTCTGATCGATTACTTTCTTGAGTTTAGGACACTTCCTTTTTGGTTCGTCAACCATAGCTACAATTCGTATAAACATAGATCTTGAAACACAGTTTACGCATTTTGGTAATGCTTAAGAAAGTTATATCATATACTCCATGAAATTAATGTTCGATCATGTTATAACAATAATATGGAATCGAATTTGGTGAATACTATTAGGGGTATATAATACGATCCAGTCATAGTGCTATAAAAAGAATATTATCTTTGAATCATATCTAGGTGCCAGTTAGGGCGCCGCACCAAGCCGCGGTGCGCTATACACTCAGGCACCTTATAGGCCTACAGCAAGCAGATTTGAGGTGATTTTTTTAGATCTCATTTCTTTTGAGTGTGTAAGGTTTGGCTGTATTTTTACAAGTTTTTGTTATGTGTGGGATAACAAACACCGGCAAATTATCTCTAAGCACGGAACAAACAACAAGAAACGTTGTGTATGCTACAGTAGCATACACCAGACGGACTTTAAATTCCAAATTGTATTTACAGTGTTGGCCACACTATTCAGTTTTAAAAATTCCATCAATGAAGCCGCTCTGTTTTAAAGAAATTATTATATTTGTGATGCAAGACTGCGATGCAGCTTTGTTCCTGCATTTGCTGTCGATTGACAAAAGCTGTAACGAAATGTTCAATTGGACCTGAAATATAACATAGCATTTATAAAAACTTACACAGCTAAATCACCAAGACATTTGTTGATACCTACATGGCCGAATGGTAAGTATGAGCGGTTTGGCGCTTATATATCTCACAATGTGCTCGTCCGCGACAGCGGAAGTAAATAAGACGCGCAGCCGAACAAACGCATGTCATGCACTATCTCGGCGACTTCGTATAATTATCTGTGCATTGAAGTATTATAACACATGTGACAGCATGTTTTTAAGACTGATAAACCAACATATGTTTTCAAACGTTCTCGTAAATTGGCATTGAATATCAAAGTAAAATTGATAAAAAGTCACATTTTTGCGTTTGTGCACAAACACTTAGTGAAAATATTTTTATTATATTTTGTTCCCCGACCACCAGCTGGGCACCTATCCGACACATACTTCCTAGATTGTAGGGTTGGCCGGCACCAGCTGAGCACCTACCCGGGCACCTGCTTCCTAGATTGTACGGGTGGCTGGCTTCAGCTTTGGCACCTACCCGGCACGGGATGGCCCCTATAATTGCTAGCTTGTCTGGTTGGCCAGCATTAATTTGGCACCTACTTGCCAGTAATGTATGGTTGCCCCGGTCCTGCTTGGCACCTACCGGCACCTGTCAGTTTGTATGGATGGGTCAGGAACCCGCATTAATTCCACTCGCCAACAGTGAGTAGGAAATTACTGATGTCGAGCGTACATTTTAATGGGCCCATAATTTTACCCACTCGCGCAACATGCAATATAATTTTAAACTTATTCCCGTCCCACTTACCGTTGTCTATAATTCAATCTGAAAATCAAGTAGGCCTAATGTAGTCAAAACACAATATATATATTTTTAAATGATAGATCATATGACTACCTACTAACGTGAGTCTTTTTGATTATGCGGAGACTGGAGAAGTGAGCTTAACTATCGGGTAAGGATTGGCAGTAGGATCGCACTTTCAATAATGCCTCTTTTTCATCTCGGACAAAAAAATGGCTACATGATAAAATAATTAACTTTGGTCTCGCCTTTCGCTGCTCACGTGGTCAAAGCATTGTTAATTGCCTGGGCTGGAACCCTTTGCTTGCCAGCTTGAAAACTTCTAGAGGAGAGTAGGCAAACCAAATCGAATTATTTAGGTTACTTATACCTAAAATTTGTTTTGTATTGTATTAGTTTCCAATTTCGGTTGATCACAGAAACACAAAACAATCGATATAAAAAAAAAAAATATTACAGGGATTTGTAAATTGAAAGGTCATGTAAAAAATAAGAGGCCCTATTTTTAGAACCTGTAGGATAAAATAGCAATATCAAAACTAGAAAAGTTTTTAGGCTAAAGCTGTGAATGTAATAAAAATTTAAAAATAAAAATTTCACATGTAGGCCTACGTTAAAGGACTACGGCAATACTTTTGCCACGGACACCCATTAGACCTACAATAATTGAAGAAAACTTTGAAATTGTACGGGTTATTTGAAGAGAATCAAATAAATAGAGGAACACCAGTCCCTTCAAATTAATCGAGTGATGACGCTATGTTGAGAAATAATTAATAATGTAGGCTAAGTAATTCAGATATAAAGCGACAAATAACCCATCCAAGTTATAATTTTTTTTGGGCCCTACGTATGCTTTCAGACTGAAATATTGAGAACTTAATACCATTTTAAGGGTCATTATCATTCGAGTCATTCATTAGTAAAGAAGAATACAGCAAATGACACACAAAATAATAAACCGGTACCTACATATAACTTGTCAATAGTCAAAACAAGTTTTTACTTTTAGATTGGCAAAGCTGAAGGCAATATTGCATAGGGCTTATGTACCAAGTTTAAATACTAGGGCTAGGCTAATACCCAAAACCCTATTATAATTATTAAAAATATCTAGGCCGTTTTTGTTATTTCAAAAAGTTCATAATGAATTGTTATTTTTATGGTCAGTCTGCAATCTGCATGCATGTAGGCCTAGACATAATTTTGCTTTGAGAATAGGTAGGCGTAACAGTAAAAAAACCAAGATTCCAATATTTTTTTTATAATAATATGGAATTATATATTTTGTGCAAGCAAGTGCATATCTATAATTTTTAGATGCAATGTAGGCTTAAATAGGTAAATTGGTGTGTTGCGTTTAAAACCGAATACCAAACTTAGCACCACATTAAATTTGGATAATATGCGGTACGCCCATCTATTCTTGAAATACGCGACTAATTACGAAGTCGGACTTGGGAGTTAATGCAATTCGCATAACGCATGATACCCTAGTAGGATATACTCTAGTGGTAGCCTATAGGCATATAGCAAAGGAAATGGCTAGACAATTTATTGCATGAATACAACATTTATTTTTTATTAATACTGCACGATCATAATTTGTATACTATAGGCCTACACATTTGTTTCATGATTCATGAAACAATAAAATCTATTTGCAATGTCAGGATAACTTTTAACCCTCCTATAGTCTCATAACATAAAGTACCATTGTCGGTACAATTTTGTGGTCCTGTAAAACACCGTTAGATTTAAATATCACCGGAAATTGGAAAATGGAATTTACTAAGCATATCAAAAACACTTGCTGGAAAGAAAATGTTCACTTTGTTCCAACCAAAATAATTTGCTTTTTAATTGTCAGAATCACTAATTGAGCTCTAGGGAAATTTGGAAGTTGAGATGAGAAAAAAATATTTCACTGTTTCAACACGTCTTCTCTGGAGGTAGGCTAGTTTTTTTCATCAGTCACTTCCGTCTCAAGTGACCAGGGTGCAGTCTTTCCGTATTTGGCGTTGGTCACCAACTCGGCATTTTTCACGTCTGTGCTTGCTCCAAATTGCTGAAATATAACCAAAGAAGTTTACCAACATGTGGACTCAATTAGAAAAAAATGTTTGGACCTACTAAAATTGATGACATAAATAATAGGTAGGGGTACCGGTAATTATATATTTTAGCCAATGCCTAACAGGCCTCGGTCCTATGCCATGTACAACACGAGGTGACAAACCCAGTTCAAGCATTCTAAAAATTAATTTAAAAGCCATTGGTTAGATTTAAACTAGCAAATTAGATTTGACTCCGAATAAAAACCAAGGACTTCTAATCGTGTATTATATTATATGACAATGCTATTCGGTAGGCATAGGTATGTAAATTGTAGGCCTGGATCCAGAATAGACAGTGTGAACGTTTTAAAAGCCTCCATCCCTAGGCCTACGAGTACGACTGAAGTAGACTGCGAGTGTGAGGGTAGCTTTAGTAGGCCTAATGGTAATTTTCATGTTTAAAAAATAATAATATTGATGTCAAAAAAATAGTTTTTCAAGGGTAGGCCTACGTAGTGATGGGAATTTTCAGAAACAAATGAATGAATAAAAAAATTAATTTGAACGTGAACTTTGTTTAGCATAGGCCTCAGTTTGTACAGGCCCTTCATGGAAATCGTAGTAGGTAGATACCGTAGCCTAAATGTGAAGCCCAATATAGCATCTAGGCCTACTGCCATAGCCAACATGACATGGTTTAATTGTAATGTTTTGACTTAATTTTGTAGGCCTATACTATAGGGCCAATACTGATCACTGACTCACTGTATCAGTCACCCCAACATACACGCAAGTGTCATTTATTATTATAGGCCTATATTTAATAAATAATAAACTGCACCTTAAATACCTCAGAGGGCCTACTATAAAAAGACATATAATGGTCTATCTATAGGCCTTCTATAGGCTTCCGCTTATTGATAAATAAACAAAAATAAAACATTGAAAATTTTAATTGAACATTTCCAAGTTTCGATGAAATGTTAACATCCCATCAAAAGGGCCGAGGCCGCGCAAAAGCCCTACGTCTGTCCATTTTAATATCATGTTCACAGTTCCCCTACCTACGTACAAAATTTCACAATCGGTAGGGCCTAGGCATTTGTTTACATGGGAATATAGGCAGTGCCATAGAAATAAAACTTATGGAAGACTGGTAGGCCCCCAAAGGGGAGATCAACTCCCTAAAAGTCAGTAGCCCTAGTACAGCACCTATGATAAATATTATTATTTTCTACTGACAAGTGAGGGCCCTACGTAAGCCAATAATATAGTTGTTTCCGTCAAACTTTGGGCTGCTTGTAGTGAAAATCTACTACACAGCCCAAATTAGACGGTTCAATATTTTGTTGATTAAAAAAACATAACACTTGTGGTTGTGTGTGCTATCCCCTATTTAGAGAATATTGTGGGCTAGGTCCCTAGCCCACAATAGGTTACTATACTGCCAGATTGCTTTCCCAACGTTTTAATACAGAAAAACTTAAAGACTAGGGCCTACATATGCCTACCAAGTCAACAATGCAATGTTTTAAAAATATGTAGGTAGGCCCTAATGGTACCGGTATCATAGAAGACCTTACTATAAGCCCCAAACAAGAATTAGGACTTTGCAAATTAGTTTTTTTAAGCTGCATTTTTTATTTATTTTTATTTATTTATTTTTTATTTTTAAGTAAGCCTTCTACAGGGGTCACTATATATGCATGTCATATAGACATGCGAGTATTTGATGTTAATGTACCGTTATTTAAATTGTTCAGACGCAGAGCCTAGAGTAAAAATACGTAAAAGCTAAGTCTCGCTTTTCAAGTAGACGTGCGAATTGGAGCGAATCGGGTTTTAGACCAACGCGACCAACGAACATTATTGTTTAAAGACTCTGAACAAAGTAGGAGCCTAAGCGTCTGAAAATAACTATCCCAACACTAAAATTTGAACTTTGTTAAGCATAAGCCTACTGGCCTAGGTATTTACAAACACTACAATCTTTCAAGTTATAATGTAGGCCTACCTTAGGCTACCCACAAACATGGAAAGATCTCATTTAAATGCCCCGAGGAACTATGCAGAAATGCTGCAGAAAGCATGTTGCCACAGCATACATGAATAAAAACATTCTCAATGTTTTCCTTAAAGGCAGAGTTGTGTAGGGCCTACTAGTAAAATACAAATACTTAGGTAATATCCAACACATAGGCCTACATGTGTGGATTAAATATAAAGGGGCCTAGGAGGCTACCGTAGGCCTACAGAGTACGTGAAAATTACCCAATTAGGACTACTGGTAGGCCTAAGACTTAAGAACGACACACATGTGTATTATTAATTTTTTTAATATAATGGTGTTAGCCTACTAATTAGGGTTAGGGCCTACTGCTTACTAAGACCTCGTTCTCATTACTAGCGTTTAACGCGGGTTGGTGGGTTACGTGGGTTAATTTCCCCGTGTGAACGATCGCAGGCTGCTACGAAGGTTGCAAATTTTCAACCCGCGTCCGAACTCCGAGTTACTCGCGTTACTTTTCTACGTAGTCAGTGTGAAACAGCGCTTTTGGTCGCCAACCCTGGTAAGTCAACATAACCTCAAACTTTGTCGTAAATTTGATGTTTGTCCGACGCTTTGGCCTACGTCTGTTTGCAGTTTGTTTTAAGTAAGTTAATAATAGCTGCATTTTCCGACGAGGGGGAAAAGTCACTCCTTATTAAAAAACTTGGCCAGCCTGAAATACAAAATAAATTTAAAAAACCTGCCTTCTACAGCGCTCCATGTGTAAAGGTTGCGAACTACTAAACTTACGACGGTATTATAAGTTCAATTAAAACGCAGGTTGGCAACTCGCGTTCAACCCGAGTTGCTTTAACTCCAGTAATGAGAACGAGGTCTAAGTGAGATAACCAGCACTTTCTGATCAAAGAACTTCCAAATGTCCTCTTTTTTAACTTGAACGCAAAGCGTCTTGGATGGATTTTGGATGGTCTCAAAATATTTTTTTGCCAGCTTAGGCTTACCGGTAACCGCCGTCCTAGGATGGTACATAGGCCTACATCACTATTTCAAGTAGGCCTACTTATACCGGTAGTGTATATTTCTGTGTAATAGTTGTTAGTTGTAGGCTATCGGTAGGTTGAATGAAATAAATGCTCAACATTTGATTATTTTCGAAGTGTTACGTCTAGGGGCTACAAACCTACAATATTATTTGAAAACGTGCCGTTACCCCAACCCCGTTTTAGCCCTCTAGGCCTAAGCCAACTGATTTGAATAGGGGCCCAAACAAAAAACAAAATATTTAAACAATTCATTCTAGGGCCTGGGTCATTCCATGTAAAATGAGCAAATAAAAATTTAAAAAAGTTGGGCCCCTTTATTATTGATTTTTTAAAATTTTACATGGTGGTTACCACCAATGAGTGAGCTGAGAACACACTTTCATTTTCTTGGGATGAAACCGTTCTCGAGCCACGATTTATCGAAGTTCGTCTTTTACGAGAAATCGACCGTCCCCAGAGGATAGCGATTATTGCTGCCATTTTAAAACTAAGCGAGATATCAAGATGGAAATACTTGCAATACATTATGTGAACCATGCTCTAGCATATAGGCCTACTATGGGCACATGTGGATATACTTTTATTAATTAATAGGGCAAAAAAAAAACAGAAACAACTATTTAAGGTCATTTACTAGGCCTACACATGTGCCCCTATCTAAAAAGTAAAAACATTCTGTTGTTGTTTTTTTTTAAACCCTTCAATGAAAAAAATAATATTGAAAATGTGAAAAACTCAAAATTTGCCATTTTGGATGCCATTTTTCACCAAAAGGGCATGTAGGGCCTACTTACAAATTTCAAATGGAGATTTCCAGAATCACTGGACATTCATCTTAAACACCTGAAAGTTTTGTTTTGTTTTTTTGAGGGGTGTAGAAATGCTGAATTTTAATACCTAGGCCTAATAGGCATAACAAATTTGTAATCGTACAATATATCGAATTAAAGGCTAATAGTCGGACAATCACACATATTTAGTAGGCTAGCCTAGGCCTATTTAGTTCCTCACATTTTTCTCTAATGGTAGGAGTGCACATATAACTCCAAACTGAGTTGAATCAATTGTAGGCCTATATGTCTGTGTTAACTTCTTCAATTTTATGTTGTGGAAATGTTCGGGAAATTGTTAATTCAAGAGGTGAAAAGTTTGGCCTTGGGTGTAGGCCTAAGTGGATGACAGTGACTTCTACAAGGCCTCTGGCATAATGCAATTCTCGGCCAATCAAACGTGTAGCCTACTTAGGCGGTTAGGCCCCATTGAATTCAAACTGCTAGGCCTACCACTTGACACCAAGCCTAGGGTAGAGGTGTGAGTAGGTACAAAAAATCTAGTGTCAAAACTTAAAACTAGGACGAAGGCCTAGGCCCTAGCCAAAGGGATATTAAATAGGCCTACACAAAGCCCTCTAGGCCTAGCCCTAGCCTTGCTGCTTTAGCCATAGGCTAGGCTCAGAGCTTTTCTAATAATTGTGACCATGGCATAATATAATTTTGTTACGTTTGTTTTATCGTTTTACGTAGGCCTACCTTTTGATTTCTTCAAAGTAAATTGACTTCAATGCTGTGTTCACGGTTGACCAGCAGCTTCGCATCTTCTGTTTACAACGCAACCACCAAACCACCACTTGAGTCATTGAGCTTCTTGTGCATTAATTTTGGATAACTAAAAATCTATTATTCTACTTATAAAACTAGTGTTAAGTAAATCTATTATTATTTTTGTAATAATATAAAATATTTTTAATTCAAATTTAAAAGCTTGCTAATTACGGTTGAATTTTTAAATGCGTCATTTCACTAGCAAATTTAAAGTGATGTAATCCCATTGGTTCTAGTTTCAAAGACAGGGTTTAGTGGGTAATTCAAATGAGAGAGAGCTAAAATAATGGTTTGTGATTGAAAAATATTTAAAATGTAGGTAATTAAAATTATAATCTCATGGAATTGCTTTATTATAAAAGAAACATTCAGACTTATTAGTGACTGTGAGTTGAATAATTGATCAACGGGAAAATAAAAGAATTGAATATGAGCTGTATTTCATGGGGCTCATGAGGAGATTTTCAATTATTTTCTTTTATATTATAATATTACGGCCAAGTCAAATAAATATTAACTAATCAATACAAGAATACAACATGGTTTTAACGTTTTCCGGTCGGTTGAAAAACTTTGAGAAATGTAATACAAAAATATTATTAATTGTAAAAGAAACGAATGATAATAAAAGAAACTGAAACAATATTTTTCGGGTTACAAATTCTAAGAATAATATAACTAAATCTAGGATAAGCCATTTAAAGAAATAATTTCAACAAGTTTAGTCTTCTGTCTGTTACGCTATTGGCTAATGGCTGCATGACGTGTAGCGGCCAGTTTAAAATATGTACGTGGAGCAAGAAAAGATATATCAAGAACACATTATTATATAACATTTCCCTGCATAGCAACAACAAACATAATATCATTGAAAACGAAAAATGTAAAAATAATGTCAATAAAATTGCAAAAGTCAATCTCGAATCAAATTACAAAAAGCATACAGCAGAAAATAAAATTCGATTCTGATAAGTGGCCCAGATATAGATCGTAAATGCCTCTGGAAATGGGATCGAAATTGAAGCAAGAATTTTATATTTAATAGTGGACATAAAAAACAATAACACGACCTGTGCATTTTATATATGGGTAATCAAATTAATAACAATGCTTGCTATTTTATGCTCATCGGTAAAGGCACTGATTTGGTGCCAAACAAGCATTGGGTCGGCATCTATAAGTAAATGGTTAATGGGTTGGTACCAAAACAGTGCCTGTTTGGTACTGGCCAACTTATAGGCTTAAAGGCAAATAAATACGTCAAAATAATAATAATAACATCTATGTATGTGTGGTAACAATGAATAAAAGTGATTATATCAGGCAGAAACGCCTTCACAGTGCAGTAAAGATTGGTGCCAATTTGGTGCCAAACTGATGCTGGCCACTAATACAACTTCTGTATGTTACACTGCTAATATAGCTGCATTACGTGTAGCGGACAATTAAAAATATGTATGTGCAGCAACAATGCTTCTTAATTTAAAATGTCTTAGTATTTCCTGCATAGCGTGAAATGAATGATTTTTTGCGGGTTATTTACGGACGAGTAGTTTCAGTAATTTCGTGGTTAACCCTAGAAAATCAGCCCTTTTTTGTTTTAAAGATTTTTTTTTTTAAAAATTTATTTACGTCTTTACTGAAAGTGCGTTTTTCTTGAACCCCAGTGTGAGGACTTTTATCAACACTTTTTCCTTAACCCCCAAAATTTTTAAAAGCGATTTCAAAAATTTTGATCCTTTAGGACTATAATTCGCGTAATGTGGTTTTTTTGTGGCCCTTACACATTCCATGGAAAGTTTTTCAATTTTCCCTTTCCAGACCTTGAAAAAAGGAAAAATTTCTAAAACTTGAAAAAAAGGTTTTAGAAAAAATTTTTAAATGAAAGAAAATTTTTTTAAAAAATTTGAAAAAATCTAGCCCCCCCAACAGGTTTTTTTTTAAAATTTTAAATTTTTGAAAATTTTCAAGGTGTCAGAATTTAAAAGGATTTTTTGGATTTGAAATTCTAAGTTAGTTTTTGAAAAAGGATATTGTAGATAAAAAAAATTTAGCCCCAAACGGGGTTTTTTTGTTTGTAACATCGGATTTTCATTCTACAGTGGGCCTACTTTGAACCCCAAACGACTTGGGGGGGTGAAACATAACCGTTCATATTCCCTTTTTTTTGGCAACAACAAAAGGAAAAAGGCCAATCACTTTTCAACCCCAACCCGAATTCCCTGTTCTCCCATCATATCAAGGGATAAAAACCCCGATCCCCGGGATGGCCAGCCACCTATTTTGCCGTTCTACTGAGGGGGGGAGGCTCTCAACCGGTAAACAGCCTACCCCCCCAAAATTTAAAAAACCCCTTTATAACCCCAGCGCCCTCAAGGTTTGTTGGGTGCAGCTACTTAAGCCAAAACGACATCTATATCCTGGAAACCCCCCCAGGCAACAACCATTTCAGCTAAAAACACTGCTAGAGTCAAAACTGTTTGCCCCCAAATGTATGCTTTCGTAGGTGCACTGGGGCCAAAATTCTCAAAAAACCGACTTTGGGATTGGGAAAAATACAAATAAATATGTTCAACTGCTCGGGAAACAAACCCCAAAAAACATTCCCGTGCCTCAATCGCCTACACCTCCTCGCACGCGCGGGTATAAAAAATGCAAGGTTTTGGGGGAAGAAGTCAACAGTGAATTAAAAAAGAATTGTAACTTCCCTGCAAGCCACTTATTTTGAGACCAACAATTCAATATCCCAGCCGCCATCGGCCCAAAGGACCCTTTTAACCCCAAAAAGGGAGGGTCATGCCACCATCCACAATTTGTTGGCCAAAATTTTGGCTCGGGGAATGATTTTGGCGCCCCAACACCTTCATTTACCTACCCTTTCCCCAAAAATTTTAAAAAAACCAATTTCTCAGCCCCCTTTTTTTTCCCCCGGGCCCGGGCAACCCCCCCACAATCCCCCAAAAGGGAAGATGGGGCGGGCCAGACAGTCAACAATTGAGCTTGGGGGCAATCTATTTCCAATTCGATTCCAAAAAATTTTTTCCCCCCAAACCCCCCACAAAAAAATTCCCAAAGCTCAGTCTACTATTGTCCAGTTTTCCCCCCCCACTCCAATCCCCCTACTACATCATACCGCCAAAAACCCCAAAAACCCCCCACCCAATTTGGCCTCAACAGTCACAGAGCCCAAGGAACCTATTTGACCCCCCCTCTTTAAATTCCCCTGTGCACTGGGGTTGGGGCTGTTTTTAAAATGACCCAAAGGGCACCCGCAGCTAGTTTCAAAAGAAAATTTTTGGGCTGTGTGGACCACCTGATTCAAAAAAGGGGGAGGAGTCGGAAAGCTTTGCAAAAACTCCATGCGGAAAGGGGAGATTTATTTCTACCTGATAACTAAAGGGAGGTCTCGAAAAAAGTAAGCCACTTGCACACGACCTACGAGCAAACCCCAAAAAAACCCCCAGCATACTGTGATTTCTACCCCCCTTGACAAAATTTTCCCTGCCCCCCATTGGGTGTGTCCCCAGATCTTTTGTGGGAAATTTTTTCAAAGGGCCCTGATTTATGATTATTTCGCGACTCAAGAACGCAAAAATTTTCGTCTACACTCCCCATTCCCTCGCCCAAAATCCAATTACCATGTTCTTCCAAAAAAATTGTTTGTTTTCCCCTGCCAAAATGCCCCCCCATTGGGGGCCCCCTTTTCTCCAAACCCAAAACAACCCCCCCCACAAGGCTATCCCGAGGAAGCAGCGTTACGCCAGCCAAAGCCTGCGTTAAATTTTCGGAAAACCCCTCCCGAGGGGGGCCAAAACCAAGGGGACAAGGTCACCCAAAACGGGCCCTTTCCTTTAAAGGTGTGGAACTAACCTATGAAGAAAACGGGTCGCCCAGTCCCCCTCCTTCGCGTCGCCAACGTGGTTTAAATCTGAGGAAGACCAGGCCAGCCAATCGCCCCCCCTCCGCGGTCGAGGAGATACTAAATAGGGAAGGGAAAATGGGAAATTCCCCCGTTGCCCCCCTTGATGTTTGCTGACGTGGCCAAATCCCAGGAAGGCCAGGTCAACCAATCGGGCCCCCTCATGGTCGAGGGACTTTCTCCCGCCCGACCACCGGGAACCCCTGATAGCAGGGTCCACCTGCCCCGAGGTCCCTGGGGAAGGGGGCTCTACCCCTGAATGCAAAAACCCAGCTTTCCCCTGCAAAAGGCAACCCCATTAAAATTTCAACCCCCCCAAAAATTTGTCAATAAAAAAAAATAAAAAAGGCCCAAACTCCCCCCCACACTTAAACCCCCCCGGGAAAAACCCCCTAAAAATAAACCCCAAAACCCTTAAACACTCAAAAAAGTAAATTTTCTTTTGCTCGCCAAAAATTTGCCAAATTTAAAAAAAAAACTTTAAAGGGAAGGAACACATCCCCCTAATAATACCCGTCTGGGTTATGGGCCCCGCCACAAAACCCCTAAAAACCTCGCCTAAAATCTGCCGACTCTGAAAAAAACCCAACAAACAATAAAGAAACCCCAAAAAAGCTTCCTTTAAAATCTGCCCCAATCCGGAACAAAATCGAAAAAATTGGCTTCTAAACCCAAACGCCTCTCCCCTGATATCTTTTGCTTTCGGAACACTGGTTACTCCCACGAAAAATTAAAATCCTTTTCATCTCCGGGAAGCTAATATCCCAGGGGCCCCCTTGGGCCCCCGCAGCCAAGCCGCGGTGCGTAACACTCAAGGGACCTTATCCCCCAACCCGAGTTGGGGGGATTTTGGGGGTGTTACCCAGGGCCCTCATGTAACGTGATGTGAACTTGAAAATATCACATCGAGGGGATTTAGGGACCTGACAAAACATCCCCAAAATTTTTTTGGGGTAAGAAACCCTTCCTTTTTGGGAAAAAATGTCTTCAAACAAAGCTCAAAATCACTTTAAAGGGTTTTGTATGCTAGTACTGCTACTGCTAAAAATCTAATACGTCGGCCCCCGTTTGACCAAACGGGGGGGGCTTCCCCTTTTTCATATTTTACAGGCTTAAGGTTAAAATGATAGTCCCCCTTTTGAAAAAAAAATTGAAAAATTTTTTTGAAGGCTTTCCAAATAAAGGTTTTAAAATAAGCCTTAAACACTTGGCATATAATCAACAAGTAACCATAGTTACTTGACACTTGTTGAGGGTTTATAAGCAGAGTTAGGCGGGAAAGTGCGATACGTAAACAATGGCGGACATTTAAAAATTTTCTTCTTTGTGTGGAACGAGAAAAGGTGTCATTATACTCTCATAAAACAAATCAGAAACCGTCCTGGCCTAGGCCCAGATGTAGAAAATTATTTATAATACAACAGTGTAGGTCTAAAGTTCCATTTGGCTATAGGACTAGTAAAATTCATACTTACATTACATGTTTGACAGCCTAGCCAACCCTATGCCAGCACAACATTGTTTTGATATGAACTTGCTCAACTGTTTGTTTACATAATTGCAACAATCAAATCATTTCATACAACTTGTCTTTCGATTGGCCCGCGTTTATGAAGGCACTGCCATCTAGATAAATATAGAACTTTTTCGAGCTCTTTGCTATACGCAAATCTTTTTAAAGTGTTTAGATTTCGTGATACTCTTTCAACCAGGGGTTTAATATCAATGCTTTCAACTCACAACCCATGACGTTTTTTCCCCGATACCGTTCAAGAATACCAATTCCTTCGAAAACGAAAACGACTTCGTTTTCAAATTGCGTTTTCACTTCATCTCCCACGAACTCAAGAATTGGGGTCCAGTCCTTATACCGTCGTTATACCATGGTTATACCACCTATACCCAGGATGTACATGAATCCGGGTCTAGATATTTTACATCCTATATTGTTACTGCTAATACCATAGAATTTAAATCAACTTGATAAAAATATTATATTTTAGCAATAATTTTGTAATGGAACTTGAAAAAGTAATGAGATCACACACATAACAAAAAATTGTAGAAAAACAGCCAAAACTTACACACTCAAAAGGAATGAGATCTAAAAAAAGGGCCAAGCTCATCTACCCTTCCACATAAACGTACAGTGTCCCATAACAGCATCCTCCTATGTTTACGTTTTAAATTAATTACAAAAAAAGAACTTTGATAAACTATTACGTTAAATTAATAATCGCAAATTCTATTTTGAAAAGCTTTTCGAGGATGCTGTTATGGGACACTGTACGTTTATGTGGAAGGGTAGATGAGCTTGGCCCTTTTTTTAGATCTCATTCCTTTTGAGTGTGTAAGGTTTGGCTGTATTTCTACAAGTTTTTGTTATGTGTGTTGACCTTTTCTGTCGCTCCACGTCATCCATGGAGGTGTCGCAATCCTTGCCAAACCCCACCTCAACCTCATTCCCATCCTGAAGTCAAACCCTACTGCACCGAGAAAGTGTTTGAATGTGTGGCAGGTTCTTGGCGCTCTCTCGATCAGCACTTTATAATTCTCTCTGTCTACCGTTCCCTCTTGGTGACTTAAATACATTTCTCTCCAAGCTTGATGAAGTGCTCATCCTTCTCACCAAGAAATTTCCTAAAGCAGACTTAGTCTTATGCAGTGACCACAATGTGGAACCTGCTTACCCAATCACCATCCCGATCTAAACTGCTCGATCTGGTCCACTCCTTCAATATCATTGAAACCATTGATACACCAACCCGTGTCACTGTCATAGCAGCTCTCTTATTGACAACATTTTCACTTCTCTCGACCCAGCATTGTTTTTCCGTCAGCTCTACTGACCCTGGCCTGTCTGACCATTACCTCCTCATTCTCAACCTTTATCTCTTCCAAAATCCCCTCCAAAAATGAAGGTAATGAAACGCTCCTTTCAGTCCCAACAATACAGACAACTTTCTAACACGGCTAAGTGCAGAAAATTGGCAGTCACTGTCAACTCCTGGAGATGCAGATGTACTTTCTCTAGTTTTCTTACCACTTTCCTGTATCACTTCAATAAAATCATTTCCGCTAAAAAGCTGTCCCGCTTTAAACCCAAAGTCATCCTGGATCACACCAAAACTGCGATCCGAAGCCAGACTTGCGATCCCTTCATTTCGAACTGAAGTCGACTAACAACTCGAACCTAGTAAACAACAATATCGTGATTTAAAAAGTCTCATGCTAGAAACATTCGCCAAGCTAAACTCTACTATAACGACTCCTTATCAGAATCTAAGAACACCTCAAAAGCTATTTGGTCCATGATTAAATCACAGACCAATGCCCCGCACCTAAATGCAACCTCTCTCTTATTGCTAACGGTAAAGTTAATAATCTGACGCATCATCTCAATGTGAACTCTTTAATGACTTCTTCATCAACTCGTGCAACCCTGCTGGTAAGCCTAATGCATCAATTAACCCTCCCCCTCCTCCAAAACCCCCACGACCTCTGATCGGCCCAACTATCTTTCTCCACCCAACCACTCCAATTGAAGTAGCTACTGTAACTAGGAAACTTAGTTCCAAACACTCATATGGACTTGACGAGGTGCAAGGCTCTCTTCTTTTTAAATGTATGACTTTATATCCGGCCCATTAGCCTACATCATAAATCAATCCTTTTCTGACGGCATTTTCCCCTCAAAACTGAAGGCAGCAAAAATGATCCCCATCTACAAACACAAAGGTAAACAATCTGAGATGACTAACTATCGACCCATCTCCCTGCTTTCCTCTTTTTCCAAAATATATGAATACATCATGCATGATCGTCTATCATCATTTCTAAATTATCACAACATTCTCTCCCCTACTCAGCATGGTTTTTTGAAAAACAAATCCACCACAAGCGCAATCTTCAGTTTTCTTTCCCCTCTCTACTCTGCTTTGGACAAAGATGACCACGCGGTAGGAATGTTCTATGACATGACAAAGGCTTTTGATACGATAGATCACAAAATTCTCCTCGGAAAGCTATATACTATGGCATCCGAGGGATCGCTTTAGATTGGATTTCCTCTTTTCTCTCCGGCCGTTCTCAAGTAGTCGAAATCGAGACAGCCAATGGTATATCCGTCACCAAAACCCGCTCTATATCTCTGTCCATAGTCTGTGGGGTTCCCCAGGGTTCCATACTCGGGCCCCTAGCCTATATCATATATGTTAATGATCAGGCCACCTTTCTGGATGAGGGTATTCTCACACAATATGCGGATGACTCCAGCCATCTGCTGACCCTACCTAAACATCATCCCTCTCAGGCACTTGCTCCCCTAATCAACAGCCAAGTGGCCAAAATGTCATCATACAGCCGCGACAATGAACTCTACATCTCGCGCTCTAAAACGGTATACTTATACTTCCACACTCCCAATAAGATCCCACTGGCTAGTCCCCTAGTTCATCTAGAGTTTGATATAATCCCCCGCGCTTCTAGTGTAAAAGTCCTCGCCTTGCATTGACCGAAAAACTCGACTGGTCTATCCATGTTAACCATGTTGCCAACAAAATTTTATCTGGATGCTACTCTATCCGTAAGCTCAAACAAATTGTTCACCCCCATATCTTATTGCAAGTCTACTTTGCCCACATCCACTCTCACTTATCCTATGGCCTGCTATTTTGGGGAGCCTCCCCCCAAGCAAATAGAATATTTATCCTCCAAAAGAGAGCGATACGCATTATTGCGGGTGTCTCTAGAAAACACTCCTGTAGGGAGCTCTTTAAGGAATTAGGAATTCTAACTCTAGCATGCACACTCATCCAGTCTGCTGCATCTTTGTTCGCACAAATAGTAACCTCTTCCCTCTCAATGCGTCTGTGCACTGCCACAACACAAGAGCCATCCTTCACATACATAGGCCACCCCACCACCTGCGCCTTTTTGCACTGGGCCCCGAGTACCTTGCCTCCACCCTTTACAACAAGCTCCCAGAAAACATAAAACCTCCCCCACCCTGCCCTCCTTCAAACACAAGTTAAAAATATATCTCATAGCAAACAGCTTCTACTCGGTTAGTGACTACCTCTCCATGTAAATAATAAAGAATTATAAATAATGAACAATTAAATAATAATAAATAAAAACAGATATTCTAGCTAAATTCAGCAATGATATATCACCTGTTAAGTCCTGTTTCAAAGTCAACTAAAATTGTAACATATGGTTACGATTTTTAGTTATAGCCTCCATATCATTATGTCTCTTACTTTCATATGTACCATTATCTTGCACCAATTGTAAATCACCTCATCGAACAATTCTCTTCTCCAGTTATACTTCATAAAATAATATATTATATCAATCTCATTATTATTATTAATAGCAACTCGCTTATTTTCAAATTCCACTTTATTAGTATTTATATTTTCCATCATTATCATGTGAATCATATTTATGGACGTGTTGCTTATTTATTAGATTATTATATTATATTAGATTATTCATTCCCTCTCTCTCAAGAGGGGTTATATCTGTTACCATGTATCGGTCGAATGAATAAATTGAAATGGAAAAAATTGAAATTGAAATAGCTCTCAGTTTCATACATAGAAAATTCGTTCATTTTAAAGATGCAGACAAAAGTGTAAAGTGCAAAATATATCAGAATAATAAGCAGCTGTTTCAATAACCAAAATACAATAGCATCAGTTGTAAAAAGTTTTTTTTCAAATAAGTGACTGTGAGAAAGAAAAACACAAAACAAAGCAGAAATGAAATTTGAAACTCAAGTCAAATAACAAAAATAATTATCATTAAAAACAAAAAAATAAAAAAATCATGTATGTAATATTGCAAAAATCAATACGCTCGAATCAAATCACATAAAGCACACAGCAGAATACAAAATTCGATTCTGATTAGTGGCCCAGATATTATTGTAAATGCCTCTGGAAATTGCATCGAAATCGAAGTAAGAATTCAATATTCAATAGTGGAAATGAAACAAAATAAATGTGCAATAACCTGTGCATTTTATGTATGGGTCATCAAATCAGTAACAAAAAAATGCTTGCTTTTTTATGCTCGTCGGTAAAGGCACTAATTTGGTGGAAAACTGGCATTGGGTCGGCATCTTTAAATAAGGGGTTAATGGGTTTGGTACCAAAACAGTGCCTGTTTGGTACTGGCCAACTTATAGGCTTAAAGCCAAATACATACGGCAAATAATAACCACAATAATAATGTCGGGGCAAGCTTTTACGACAACTGCTATGAATCAATAACTATGTCCTTAAAGCGGGCTTATGCTTAGAAACCGTATATTCATAATAATAATAATAATAATAATAATAAAAATAATAATAAAAAATGTCTATATGTGTGTGTGATAACAATGAATAGAAGTGATTATATCAGGCAGAAACGCTACAATGCAGTCAGGATTGGTGCCAATTTGGTGCCAAACTGATGCTGGCCACTAATACAACTTCTGTCTGTTACGGTGCTAATGGCTGCATTAGGCCTACGTGTGAAGCGGCCAATTAAAAATATGTATGTGCATGGAGCAAAAAATACCCTTCTTACTTTAAAATGTCTTAACATTTCTTGATGCATAGCTGGTTGCAATGAATGTTTTTTGCGGTTTATTTACGGACGAGCAGTTTCAGTAACTAATGGTTAAACCTAGAAAATCAGCCCTTATATTTAAAACTTTTCGCATTCGTAATTTATATTACAGTACTGAAAGTGCATGTGTTTCTTGAAGCACAGTGTGACGACATGTTATCAACATTTTTCCTTTAACGATAAACTACAAGAAGCGATTAATAACTCTCAGCAGTTTCATAGAAAATTCGTTCATTTTAAAGATGCAGACAAAAGTGTAGAGTTCAAAATTATAAGAATAATAAACATGCTGTTTTAACAACCAAAATACAATGGCTACAGACAGTTGTTGTTTAAAAAAGTTATTCAAATAATTGCGAGAAAGAAAAAAGAAAAATAGACAGATATGAAATTTAAAACTCAACTCAAATTACAAAAAAACATACAGCAGAATGTAAAATTCAATTCTGACCCGACCAGATATCGAATTGTAAATGCCTCTGGAAATTGCATCGAAATCGGAGAAAGAATTAAACATTTAATAGTGGACATAAAACACAATAACACAACCTGTACATTTTATGTATGGGTCATCAAATTAATAACAATGCTTGCTATTTTATGCTCATCGGTAAAGGCACTGATTTGGTGCCAAACAAGCATCGGGTCGGAAGCTATGTGGTGGTTAGTGGGCTGCTACCAAAACAGTGCCTGTTTGGTACAGGCCAACTTATGGTATTTAAAGTCAAATAAATACGGCAAAAAAGGAAATATAATATGTTATTTATACTACAATACTATGTAACAACAAATTAAAGTGGTTTTATCAGGCAGAAACGCATCTACAATACAGTACAAATTGGTGCAAATTTGGTGCCAAACTGATGCTGGCCAATACGTCTCAAAATGGCCGGCAATGGCCGGCACCGACTGGGCACCAAACCGGCACATGACTACCCGGTGGCCGGCAGTGGCCGGCACTGCAGGCACTGGGCCGGCTGCCGGCCGCAACGTCCATGTTTGCTGGGTACTTATCGATCAAAATAAAATTAACATATTCGTGACCGGACGGACATTCTAAATGATTTGGCCACCTCAGATTTTGTCGCCGTTTAGTTTGAAAAATAAACTTTCGATTAACTTCAATGTAACTTTTAAACTTTTTGAACGATTTGCCACAAAACTAATAGCTAGGCGGATTAGCCTAACAATTAGGGGTTTTGTGGTAGAGGGCTAACTTTTGAATTGTATACTCAGAACAATATTACAAGAAAATTGCCTCGAGGAGCCATGAAAAAATTCATCCGGTTAAGGGGGTGAAAAAATAGCATTTTTCAAATGTTAAAAAATTCAAAAATCAAACTAAATTTGATCCTTAGATTACAAAATTATTACATATTGTAGATAAAAGTCCAAAGTTTAATAAAAAAAATATATATCACCATATATGTATATCTAACCAGATTTTTGGCACCCTTTGTCTTTTTTCAATAATTTACTCACTTGTGCTGGGGATTAGCCTACCAGTTACGGGTTAAGTGATAGGGCCGTGAATTTTGTCTAAAACAATCAGAAGAATGATCTCAAAACAATTGGCCCGAGGAGCCCTAAAAAAAGTTGCTTGCTTATAGGACAAAAGAGAGGGTGAACTAAAAGGGTTGATAAAACTAAAATAAAGAGATCCGTATTTAAATATTATATTTAGAACACCATATTAATGTGTGTTGTAGATTAAGGTCTAAACTTTAATTTAAAAAATTAAAATTTCACCATATATGTAAATCTGATCAGATTATGCGCCCTTTTCCCATTTTCATAAATTTCCTCAATATTACGAAAGTGTATCGTGCGACCACTCTTTTTGTCACAAATTCTCCTTATATTACGAATTAGGACGAAAGCAAGATTTTGTGATGCTTTGGGTACATTTTTACTCAATGGACTTTGATCCCATTTTAACAAATTCACTCAATTTTAACGAAAGTGTATCGTGTGACCACTCGTTTTGTCTCAAATTATCCTAATAATACGAATTAGGACGAAAATAAGATTTTGTCATACGTTTGGTACATTTTCACTGCATGGACTTTGATGCTATTTTCACAAATTTACTCAATATTAGCGAAAGTGTATCTTGTGACCACTCGTTTAGTTCAAAATCATCCTAATAAATAGGTCAAAGACACTGCTTCCTAGATAGTATTTTAATTACTTCTAGGTGGCAGTACATAGTGCGAACCTTGTGCGAGTTTTCGTTGCCATGGTAACGTTACTTTTGTTATAATGTCATTTCCATCTACACTACTTATCGGATCAAAATAAAATTAAACATATTCGTGACCGGACGGACATTCTAAATGATTTGGCCACCTCAGATTTTGTCGCCGTTTAGTTTGAAAATAAACTTTCGATTAACTTCAATGTAACTTTTAAACTTTTTGAACGATTTTGCCACAAAACTAATGGCATTTAATCGGGAACAAAGCTTGCGGATGGTCAAAATTTCAACTTTATCCGAGCCTCCGTTCGAACGTTATGGCGAGACATACAAAAAAAAACAAACAAAACAAAACCAGTGACTATTTTTTCTGGCAGAGTAATGGAAACGCTCGCTTTGCACGCTTAAATACAGCATAACATGGTTAAATTTGGAATGTAAACTGTAACGGCGACGGCCTGAAGGCGAGTTGTCAATGGAATTTGAGTGGCATACACAGAGTCATGCACCAGAATGGCAACACCTCCCTGTGCACGTTCACCTCCCGTATTATCCTTACGGTAGATTGTATAACCCTTAACCGTAGGGTTATCAGTTGGTTTGAAAAAAGTTTCTTGTAATAATAAGATCAAGGGTTGTGTGTTTTGTAAGAGTAGCTGTAGCTCTTCTAGATTTGCATAGAATCCTCTACAATTCCACGTTATTAGTGTAGCCATTTATATGCACAATCCTTTTATACGACTACGTGAGAAACTAGGGCGCTTAAACCGGTAAGGTCTTAATTGCGCCGTCTGTGATATTGTATATAATGAAATGAGTTATAAGAGTGTCTGATGATTATATTGATTCCTATTACATGAATTCTGTTATCTCCGTTAAGGGTTGTTTTGTTTAATCTTTTTAAATGGGTGTCCACCAACCAATTAAATGAAAATAAATCTGGTTCCCTGTGAAACAAGGAACTTTTGTTAAAATTAGTCACTTTGGAGCTAGGTCCCGTTTGCTAAAATATCCCGTAAGCCTAAGAAATAACACTGACAGACGAGGACGTGAGAAACTAGGGCGCTTCAACCGGTTAGGTCTTATTGCGCCATCTGTGATATTTAACGTGAATCAAATGAGTTAATGAGGTGTTTCATGATTATATTGTTTTCTATGTGTATATAATAAGAAATAAAATAATGCGAATGATAGTAATAGCAAAACAAAAATTATTACCATGAATGGAAAGAATGAAAGAAAATGTGTATGATGGAAATTAAATTTTGTTAAATAAATTACTTTGAACGATTTGGATAATTTTTGTTCATTTGAATAAAGGGCGCGTCAACCGTTAGGTCATAATGCACCATACTATCCTAAGGGACATGGTGAGGTGAGGAAGGGCCCATGATGGTCAGAGCCAGCAAAGGGTAGGGGAGAAAATGGGGGGTTTCTCACGTCGCCGTCGTCATCGACTTTGTCATCGTCTTTGAAGAGGTCGTCAAGGATAAGGGGAGGTGTACCCGACGACGATTTCGAGTGCTCGTCTCTAGTTTCGTGGAATAGGTACTCCCTCTTACTAGCTGATGTTTGCGAGGACTTTTTCTCTTGAATCGCATTGTACGATTAACAGAGCCATCCTCTGGGAAAATTCTATTCCGGGCCCAGACGGGGGCCAAAAATCATACATATGCTTTGATACAACTTGTGTTATTAATTGAGGTCTAAACGCTCACCAAATATTAAAGTGTCAATATTTATATCTTAAATCAAACAGAAATGCAGAATTATTTAAGTTTCTTTTATGGACTTTTAAATGAATAAACAAATACATTCGTATTTAGAGTTGACCGCCTCAGTCACATAACTGATTTTCAGTTGGGAGCATTAAATTTAAAGTTGTCCAAGCCAACCCTGTAGGGGCCCACACCATCGACGAGTAGACAATGACCAACTAGAGACCGGGATATTTAAGTAGAAACCAACGCTCAATCAAGCTGGACACGATCCCACCCACGGAACGCACAAGAATCAACAAGACGGATTCGGAACAAACATAGAATGTATGATGTGCCTTGTTGTTTTGACGGCTCCTAAGTCACCGTTTATACAATCCAAATCCACGAACTGATGAACTTCAGTCCAAATAAAAAATTAAAAACTTTTTTAATGTGACGGGAATCGAACCCTGGACCTTCTGGATGAACTACAAAATAAACACGCGTGTAAATTTAGGGCGCTTCAACCGAGTATGTCATATTTCGCCGCCTGTGACATTGTAAATTAATTGTAAATTGTCCTCCTTTGTAAATCAGTTTTTATAACTGAATAGGATAGACGTTACCTAACAATAATAAATAAATAAATAAAATAAATAAATGTGTTTATGGTGTGTTTGATGATTAAATTGCTTTCTAAGTTTATAAAATAATAATAATATATATTTGTGTTTATATATCGGTCGGAGAGTTTTATGAATATATTTTATATTTCATTTATATAGCGTTTATGAAATGTTTTACAATTATTTATTTGAAAGAAAAAAATACAAAGGAAATGTGTTTAAGGTGAATTATATTTTGTAAATAAATTTCATTGAATGGGATTTTTTTAAAGTTTATTTGGATTAAGGGCAAGCGAAAATATTGCAGCTTCGGGGCCGGACAACCAATGTTCAGCAATGCTAAATATGTCGGGGGTTTAGGTACTTGAAATTCTTCTAGTTTGTTGTTGATTGATCGTACATTTAAGAACATTACACGCAAAGGTATATTTGTCATCTTCTTGGATTGTACGATCTGATGCGGTGAACATTTGCTAGGCTTGTAGGTCTAACATTGTTTGTTTTCGATCTGGGAGACAGCAACAATTTGAATTAAGATTCCTGCAACGAGGAAAGGTGTAAGAGAACTTCAACTCGTAACATTACTAGTTGCTTTTGATTGATTCTAAGGTAACGTTTTGGGGGACTTCTAAATTTTAGTTTTAAATTTATGTACTGGGATACTAGGCCTAGCGGACCGCGTTTTAATATGATCGCGATATAAAAAAAAATGCATCTTCACGGTGGGACTTGATACCGTTGCTGCTAAGAACACCGTTTGATTGGTTAGCTACTACCGTTACGTCGCATTTTATTGCCACTGAATCAGTGTTAGTATCTATATCTCTAGTTAATTCTTGGGACGTGCGATCACCGCTCTCATTAACAGGGGCTGCGTACTCGGTAGAGCTCGGTGTTTACATGTTTCCACTTCCATGAATTCATTGGTAGAGTCAACTTCTGAAGTGGCTGGTGTTGCTGTTATTCCCACGTTATCTGCGTCCGAAACTAGTGGGACTGCAGCAGATTCACTTGAGTCAACAGGCAAAGGTGGGATTTCAATATCTCTGATAAGGATGTGGCGGATTGGTTGAGTACACGTGAGAAGCTAGGGCGCTTCAACTGGACAGGTCATATTGCGCCGCATTTGTTATTGTAAGTTATACAATAGAGTATGTTGTTATTTTTTTATTCTATCTAAGTTTATAAGAAATCCTCTTATTATTCAGATGATTATTGATAACAAAGATAAAATGTATATTATATGATGAAAACACTAAATATTAGGATGTGAATTAGATTTAGTTGTACTTATATACAGACCATAGAGATATGATTTTTTATTTATTATTTTGGATTGTTTGGATTAAGGACGCGTCAACCGCTATAATGCACCACCCTAACCTAGGGGATAAGGGGGTTATCATGTCGCGGTCAACACAGCCTTAGTCATCGTTCGTTGCGTCATTGTCATTGCCGATGGGGAGGTCGTCAAATTAAAGGGGAGGTGTCCCAAACGACGATTGCCCGAGCTCGCCTCTAGATTCGGGGAGTAATATACTCCTATTTCTAGCTTTGTCTAGCTCTGTCACCGTTATCATAATATGATAGAAGCTCGTCATATGATTGGAAAGGAATCTAATTGCGTGCGCTAGGCATTCTATTCCGGCATGTTAAAACCAAAGTAAACCTTTGATGTTAAACTGAATATTTTGAGATTATTTGTATTAATGGCGCGTCAACCGTGAGGTCATAACGCGCAACTGAATGTTCAAACTCAGGTCCAGACGAACACAAAGTACACGGCGCTCTGTTCAAACTGGAAGTAGAGTTAACACGGTATTGCTTGCGACTCTCACGCTACCGTGTGAATAACACTTTTAAGTAAGGATGGCCCGTGAAGTTGACTAATCAGGTTATTAGGGTGTTGGGTAACTGATAAGAAGGTTCTCAACTTCATAAATTGGGAAACACTCCCGTAGGTCCTGATACCCCGCTGAGATAGATTGTTTAATTTCTGGATGATGTTCATATGATAAGGGAATGCCCGAGGGCTGTTACAGAGGACTCACTACCAGCATTCGCATTAACTACTGAAGAAAAACCTCGGGGAAAAACATTCAGTCAGGATTGCCGGTGGTGGGATTCGAGCCTGTGACCTCCCTCATCAGAGTCTCACACGCTACGTATGACTATCTCTTTGCTCAGAGTTAGAGTGATCTCGGAATTACTTGCGACTCGCACGCTACCTGGTGAGGAATTGAGAGACTAGCGTGCTTTGAAGACAATTTCTCCAAACTAAACTTTGCATAAACATCTCGTAGATTATCCTACAAATCGTCACCCTAGTAGGCCTACATATTTGTGTCACATCCACTTTTATTTTTATGGAGTTAGATGTTTTAGAGTTATTGTTAGTGCTTATTGTTGCTATTAGATAATAATATGGTTAAATATTTAAGCTAAAGCAGTGTTTACAATGTCAGCTTGTGCCACCTCCATCAGACGATACCATATCTTTGTGCTTATTAATTGTGTCACATCCAGTTTTCATGTACTAACAAGTGGATATGGCACAAATAAGTACTGAACCAATTATCTAGTTAAATGAAATTTTAGTTCCATATTAATAGGAAGTGCTAATATTACACATGCCCTACAAAGAAAAACTATGAAATACCTTTCATATAACCATTTGAAGATAATTGCAACAAAATTGCCTAAATTCAAACATAAACACGATGTTGGCAATTAATCAAAGTTCAAAACAATTTTCCTCTATATTTGATCATTTTTGTTACTTATTTTATCAGGATATTGTTAGTCGGCATTTTTGACATAGGAAAATAATATTTTTCAAAATGTTGGCTTAACGGTGTTTTTAGTAAAAAAAAAAAAAAAAAAAAAAATCAGTATTTAAACTATTTATCGAACCATCCGCCGAGTGTGAAGAGGGGAGTTGTTAAATGTCTTTCAACAAGAGCGTCAGTTGTTTGCTCTGACCAATCTAGCCTCGATGAGGAAAATGCGCGTCTTTCTCGCTTTTGAGTTAAAACAACTACCCCCCGACTTTTTTAAAGTCTTCGCTTGAAAAGTCAAATAGTATTAAACAAACTGAGAACGTGGCAGCAACGATAACCATTGACTATATACCTGGGATATCAGAACAGTTTCGACGCCTCACAAGGATGTTTAATATTCGTACTAACTTTAAATCACGTGACACACTACGAAGTCAGCTATTTAGAGTTAAACCGGTAGATATCATTCAGGCGTCCAAAAATGCGGTGTATGTGATCCCGTGTGAGTGTGAGGCCGTGTATGTGGGAGAGACCATGAGACCAACGGGGGTGCGGATAAACGAACATAGAAACAAAGTGTCAGGTAAAACTAGGGGAGCAAGCAAACTTCGGGACCATTTATTTGAGTGTAAAACAGGCATTAGTTGCAAGACATTAAAATAGTGTTAAAAGAGGAAAATACGACGAAAAGGAAGTTAAAGGAGGCTGCAGTAATGACCCACTTCCAACCAAGTTTGGATTTTCCCGCCATGTGGGGACCGATGGTCCGCGGGGAAGTAGAAAGGGCGTGGAGGAGCGCCACCATCGCGCTTCGAGAAACAATAACAACAAGGGAAGGGAGGCTTCAGTTACCTCGCGTCTGAGGAAGGCCACGGATGTGGCAGAAATAAAACGTAACGGGTGAGTTTGTATTGGATAATTTTTAACCGTGTATTGTTCAGTTGAGTGTGTTTTGTTTTAATATTTTCCGGTTACAAGTTCTGGTGTATAATACAGAAATAGGTTTTAAAAAATGATTTAATAAAATTGGTTTATCAAATTTTTGGATATACCGACACACAGACTCCCCTTGTTGTTTCACCTGACGGATAACCCTATCCAAGAGGAAAATATAAAGCAAAAATCACACGACGACGTGAGAAACAAGGGCGCATCAACCGTTAGGTCATATTTTGCCGCCTGTGACATTGAAAATGAATGAAATGATTTTATTTGATTTGATTCTTATATTGTTTTTTAAGTTTATATAAGGAATGAAATGATGGTGATGATAGTTGAACAATATCTGAGTGAAATAATTTACCTGAGAGCATTGAGGAGGAAGAGGACTTAATACATTTAGAATGTTGTTTGGCAACATTATAATAACATGCAGTGGCGCGGCGAACCCTTCAATAGGGAACTTAAGTAGCGTGCGCGGGCAACACTCCGGGTCACACTTGATCACGTGGCATAGGATAATAACCCGTCTTCGAACATTGCTCTACCGTATCTCCCGACTGAGATAAACATGAGGTATTTAAACCACACGACGAGAACACTTAATATCTGCGCTACGTATTACAGACAATATATATTCAACAACTTATACCAAGTTTAAATGAGAGCGAGTTTAATAAGTACGTGTAATTGCGATGTTGCCGCGCCGCTACGACACAATAGAAAGAGAGCGCGTCTCCACGCAGCAGAATTTGTAAACGGTGACTTTGAGCCGTCCTAGCAACGATGGAACAATACATTTAAAGTTGTTCTAAATCGACCTTGTAGATTCTGGCGTTGATCCGCGGGTGTTCTTACCGTCTGTGCCCGGGGTAGAATTGGCCCAGAGCATGGCTCTGCTAATCGTAAAAGGCGATTCAAAAGAAAAAGTCCACCTCACAAACATCAGTTAGTAAGAAGGGTAATATATAACTCCACGAATCTAGGCGAGCTCTGGCAATCGTCGTCGCGGACCTTGCCCCCTTCCCTTAACGACCCCTTGACGACGATGACGACAATGACACCACGAACGATGACAAATACAATGACGTCCACGACGTGAGAGCTTCCTTTCCTCCCCTTACCCGTAGCTGGTTCTGAACAGCATGGCACCCCCCCCCCCCCACGCACCTCCTCCTCCTCCCCCCCCCCACCCCTCCTAGGTTAAGGTGGTGCATTATGAACTAACGGTTGACGCGTCCTTAATCCAATAAACCAAAAAAAAAACGCGGGTGTTTGCTCTTTCCAAACCACAGATTGCCATATATCCTAATAAAAATTATTGATCTTTGGTTGGTTATCGATCACTTCTTCGATTACGTCGGGGCCTACAGGGTTGGCTTGGTCGCATTGGTTAACTGTCCTTCACAGAAAATCAGTAATTTGACTGAGAGGGTAGACTCTAAATACAGATTTGTTTATTTATTTATTTTCGTGTATTGGAAAATGTGCTTTCCCCCCAAACCCCCCTGCCCCCACTATAGCACACACACGGTTATGTTTTGATACAAGCTCCAACATCTACCCCCCCCCCTCCCACCAACACCTTATTAATGAAACTTACCTTTTGAAGTCAATCGATCATTGCAAGTCCATTTCATAGCACATTACATTCCCAACCAGTCTATAATGCCGTCCGCGGTGGCACATGTGATTAGGGCGCTGGTCTCAAGCGTATGGCACTACGAGGACGTGGGTTCGTATCCCGCATACACATTATGATGTTTTAGTAACCGTCCTCCATCGTCATCTATCACCACTCATCGTCCCGAATAGCCTTAGTGCATTAATATGAGACTAAGAAACAGAAATCATCAATGTATAGATCGTCACTATAACCCTAGCTTAACATACAACGACAATCTCACACGATATAACACTAAAAACTGTCGCGACTCGAGATAACCCTAGCGCACGCATACTAACATAGCACAGTCCAGTAAGCACCATAGCAATGTCGTATTATTCAGTATATCGTCCCGATAAAAACTTGTGACACGCACGCTACTACAATAGCACACTGTCTATCACTTATCGTCGCACTAGACCTAGCTGCACGAACACTATGAACAAACACACGGTATAACACTAGACATCGTCGCGCTAGCTCTAGCTGCGACCTCCCTCGCCCGTGGAAGGTTCGTTACTGACTCTACGAACCTATACTTGTCAGATTGCCGTGCATCAGTGAGTCATGTGCTGCACTCTGCCCGGTAGAATGCACACTGCACAGGCGGATGCGATACTCTCACTAGCAGTGGCGTACACCCAAGTGATCGGGGGTTCGAATCTCATGACACGCACACAGTGGCGTACACGCAGGAATATATATCGAAAGTGCGGGCGGGGTTGGGGGGGGGGCATGTGCTTCACAATAATTGTGCCGCATTTAATTTAATTTTAAATATAAATCTTTTAAAGGGGCAGTTACCCGCTAAACTCAAAAATTAGATTTCATTCAGGCTAACTATAGTTATGAATAAAGAAATTAACAGAAAACTTATTGGGTCCGCCATGACCCCCAAAAATTTCAAACTTGGTATTTTTCGACCTAGGTCCCATCGGCAAAAATCTCCCATAAAAAATAACATGGGACGATCTTTATGCCCCGTGACCTTGGAGGATTTTGATCCAAAAATTATTGGTCATTATTGGCGTACTCGACGGACAATTTTCTGTAAATCCGCTGTATTTTGTTTTTTAATTTGGGCTAGTGGCTCGGTCAATACATGCTGATTACCAAGAAAGGGTGAGCTTTTGGAATTAATATTTTTGGCGTGTTTGAGTGTCTTTTTGTGCACAGTTTCAAGACACAATGTTGTGAGTTGTGTGAGTTGTGGTTTTGAAGTGTTAAGGAGGAGTTCGGGTGTTTTGCAGAATGGGAAATGATAAGATAAATTAAAAGCTTAATTTTAGCCTAGAACCTAGAGACTTGCTTTGTTAATTTGATATGGCGCTTAACCGTAGTTAATATACGCCACTTTTTCTAGGGATTGGGGAGGTGGGGCCCATGCTGGTCAGATATCAGCCACGGGTATAAGGGGAGGGTGTAAAAAACCCCTTTTTAAAAAAGGGGGGGTGGGTTTTCGGGAGGGATTTAAAAAGGGGGAGGCAGGGCTAAATTTTAATTTAAAAATTGGGGGGGGGAAAAAAAAAAGGAAAGGGGGGTTTTTTTGTACGGTAAAAAAAGATGGGGGAAAAATGGGGAAATTTAAGGTGGGGGAAAATGTTAAATAAGGTTAG
>JAMZAV010002508.1:0-90364 GCA_024449915.1 Sweltsa coloradensis
AAAAAATTTTGTTCCAAATTAAAAAATCGGAATTTCCCAGTTCCTTCATTAAAACCAAAAAAAAAAAAAAATAGTTTCAAATATACTAAATATAAAAGATTTCAATTGATTGTTTATAAATTTGCTTGGCCTAACAAATTGGCCACTTGATAAAATAAGTCACCTGAGCAGGGTTCGTGACCCCCTTGCCGGATCGGAGGTTTTTTTGATCAGGGCAGAGTTAAACACTTTCACATCCGGTCCAGTGAAACACGCACGTAGCCAAGATCTAGCAACAAAAATTCACTTCAAAATCATTTTACAAACCAACTTGGGGTTATTCTTTCATATCTAAAACAGAAGTCACTCTCTTACAATACCAAGTTTATGTTTTCATTCAACTTAGAAACAAAAAGATCTTGTTACAGTAAAAAAATTTACAATTTTGAATGGGTTTGGCAAATGATTATTTTGACGGTTACAAATATTTTGAGTCTCCTACGTTGTTTCTGTAATCCCTCGAGAATCTAGCCCAAAAAAATCCAAACTAAATTTAAATCGTTAAATTGGGTAAATTGGCCAGATGTTGATGAGAGAAACACTTTTTAATTCACTTTACATTTTGAAAACGCAAATGACAAAAATATAAAAAAAATAGTTCATTTATCTTAAGGTACTGGTTAAAAACATGGGTTCCCAAGGGTAAATTTTGGGGCCGTCATTTTATTTTCGTAATGTAAACGCCATCCAAACAATGTGTGTTTGGGTAGCAGACGTACCTTTGCAAAACAATGTTAAAGTGGTTTTTTGCGAGAAAAAATGCAGACGTTTCCCAAATAAAAAAGGGGGCTCAATTCATAGGTTTTGATTTAGCATATACGGAGGAACTTAAACTAGAATATAACATTTTGTTTTGTGTTGGCTACCTACCCTATTACTTTTTCATGCACTAAGTCCAATTCCCTTTTTTTCCACGAAATTATTATAAAACCGACGTGGCTCGAGCACAAAGCCGCGACTCTGTTTTGGGGGTCCCGGTTAAAAATCCCCCGAGCCCGGCACCCCTGCTGAAGGTTTTTTCCGTTTTCCTCAGTCTTTAAATCGAATGCAAGGGTTGACACTCAAAATAGCCCTCGGACTTCCTTTACAATTGTCCTATCCGCAAATAACTTATATTTTCACCTGAAGAGGGGCATCATTGCACCCAATGACATTCAATTAATATGTTAGCCCTTTCGTAGGGCCGCGGGAAGCGTGCCAATTTGAAAGTTCTCTTAAAGGGGGAAAACACCCTTTTTAAATTATCTTACCAGTGTTACCAAGTGGGGGGAAAACCATTTAAAATTGGATTATATGTAAAAGTAGATTTTTTAACCAAATGCAAGTAAAACTCGAATATAAAAAACCAAATAATCTTCGGGTTTAGTTTTTTCAACTCTCTGAAGTACAATTTGGCAGGAAATAATTTTTCCCCCTTCATTTAAAGTGGGCTTCAAATCGCGCTCAAGGTGGGGGAAAGGGAAATAGCGTCATTGATTGCACCTAACAGGTTTCCCTCAATTTTTTTGCATTCTTTGGTTGGAGCTAGTAATTTCCCCCCTACCTCTCACGAATTTAATTTGGGTGACCTTCGTCCCAAAGCAGTTGGAACCCTTGTTGTAAATTTTCCCCCTTCGCTCCGGCCTCGGCTAAGGGGACACGTCCTTCACAGTTCTCGTCCGGGGTATCCCCCCCTCGCACACGTCCTTGAACTGCGACTAGAAGCAAACACGACCATGTCAGAAAGAGAATACATTTGAGTAAACCCTACCTTTTAGATACCTATTATTTTATTTAAATGTTAATTAATTTTTTTTTTTTTAAGACGCGTAACCGTTAGGCTAAAGCCCCTTTAAAACCTAAAGGGGGGTGGGGAGGGGGAGCCCTGCTGGGCAAACCCGCCCACGGGTAGGGGGGGGAAGGGGGGTTTTTTACGTCGCGGTCTCTCGTTTTGTCATCGTTCGTTGTGTCTTGTTCGTCGCCGGGGGGTGCAAGGGGAAGGGGGCAGGTCCCCACGACGATTGCCGAGCTCGCCCCTAGTTTTGGGGGGTTTAAAATACTCTGCTCTTTTAGCTGATTTTTGCAAGGTGCTTTTTTTTCTTGAATCGGGCCTTTTACGATTAGCAGAGCCCGCTCTGGGCCTATTCTAAAACCCCGGCCCAGACGGGGAAATTAATTTGTGGTTTTCTAAAACATTACAATTAATTAAATAATTTTACGTACAGTTTACAAATGTCAAATCTTGATGCTCTTGTATGAAAAAAAAATTTTATACGCTTTTTATTATGATCAGAAACATCTACTTATGAACAGAAAATACTGAAAATAAATCAAATAAAAAAAAAAAAAATTTACAGGAACTAAAAAACTGTTTTTTTTAAAAATTAATCAAACCTGAGCGGCCAAAATTTTACCCAAATGATTGGACAAATTTTTATTTTTTTTTTATTTTGGGCGAATATACGAAACGAAAATTTAAATTGAAAAAGTTTCGAGAAATTTTCCTGCTTCCAGTTTTCATCCCTTGTTGTGAAATTTTGGGGAAAATGGGCCAAGGAAAGATTGGTATCAACGTTACTAAACATTTTGCTCATTTCCACAAATAAATTATGAAATTTCCAATTTTTTTGATTTTACAAAAATCCAAGATCCAAAAACCTTAATTTATTTGGATTTTTTGGTGTTTTTTTAAAAATTAGCCTCTGTAGAAGATTAAATACGTCCATAAGTTATGTGATCTGAAGATCTATAAAATGGCTGGGGGAAAGGGCCCCGAAAAAATCACTGGATATTGCCCTCCGTTGTATTTCAACGCTTTTAAAAGCTTTTAAAGATGCAAATTTACTCTTTTTTTTCATTGGGGTATAAGAGCCCTATAACCCAAATGGGAAGGTCCGGCCCCCCTACTAGTTTTGTAAGGCCGACTAGTGAATCTGTTACTATTTTGCATACTTGAAAATGTCTGTACTCGAAGGGGGAAAAAAAAAAGTTTAAAATCCCAGCTGGGTTTATGGAAAGCCATTAAATTGTCCCTTTCAGCTGAAAATTTTCAGTCAAGTTTCATACAAATTTAAAATGAGGGGGTAAATTCAAACACTATTGGGGGTAGACCTGGTGCATGAAAAAAAAACATTCACATAATCGTTCCTAAAGGGGCCCCACCCTAAAGGAAAAAGGGAAAAATGAGTGCCAAATTCCCTTTTGAGAATTTGGGTTTTTAAGAGGGGTGTGTTTAAGAATCCAATTTTACCCACCCCCCACCGTTTCCCGCAAATGCGTCGCCCACCAAATCTGGGAATCACCCGGAAAAACCCTTTTTTCATAGAATTCCTCTGTTTCCCAGCTCAGTCTGGGGGTTGTCCCGGGTGTAAATAAAAAAATGGCGTCGTGTCTGGTTTTAAGCGACGTTTTCCACTGCCCTTTACACCAGGAGTATCAGGACGTCATGTTTTTAGTGTTGTCTGCTGGGGAAATTTGATGACTAAGGGCAACCAATAATACCGTAAAGTTTTTCCCCCAAAATGCATTTAAAACAATAATAGTAAACAATAGTAAAGGATATCAGTCATGTTTCGTTTTCTACACGAACCCAAGGTCTTTTTTAAAGAACTCAAAAGATAACTATCTAACGTCAGTGGCCTCTTTGGGGGAAAAGGGAAGTCATGCTCAGCGATCAGTTTTGGGAATTCATGGGCCAGTGAAATAATGTAAAGCTAGCCCTGGGGTTCTATTTTAAATAAATTTGGGCACAAAGCGGGTATTGTAATTAAAAAAGTTATCACTGACGATTTGCTATTTCTCACAGTTTTGTTTCCTCACTTAACTTGTGGGCCACAAAGGGTGTTTATGTGGAGAGGGGGTTCTGGCGGTCAGGGAAAAGAGTTTCTTAAGTTTTACTTTTTAAATTAAACACGTATTTTTGTTTGGTTTTTTATTTTTTTACTACGGCTGTTGAAATTCGTTAAAACATAAAATATATTTTTTTTTTTTCGTGGGAAAACCCGGTTTTTAGGGGGCCAAATTTGCCCCTCCTTTAGGTGAACTAGGTATGTCGGATGGAAATTGTGAAGGGATGGGCCGAAGGGGATTTAAAAGGACTCAATCCCTTTGAAATTTGCCTTTAAAAATTTAGGGAAAAAACCCCGGAAAAAAACCTTTAGTCAGGATCCCCCGGGCTCGACGGGATTTGAACCCGGGACCTTTTCCCCAATCAGAGTCGAGCGCTTAGGCCAGAGCCAACACTGTTGGTATCATAATTTTGATGATTTTTTTGCTCAAAAGTCTCTATTTTTGCATATGTCTATGCGAGGGGCGCCTGACTTTTGAAGGTGAAAGGGGAAGGACCCGTTTCAAATTAAAAAATGCCTTATTGGGGGTTCGAAATTGGTCCTTTTGTTTTATACGTTTGGACCCGCGCCCCTAAACTCTTTCGGCACAAGGATTTTGTCCTATGTTGACCACCAACAAGCTGAATATGTGTACTTTAAAACCACTTTTCTACGGAAAATACAGACTTCCCTTCATACTACAGTTTTTCCCTAAACTTGTGCTGGAGTGCCTGACAGAGATTTTATGGATAGCAAAGTGTAAAAATTGATAAAAACGGGTAGTTTTTTTTTTAATGTCCCGGAACTTGGGTTTATTTTTACTAAGATTTGAACTAAAATTTAAAAAAATAAATGTAACCAAAAAAAAAAAACGGGTTTTTGAAATTTTTGACTACAAAATTTTGTCACGCTAATTTCGAATTACAATATTCCAAAATTTTTGAATTATTAATTAATTTGAGAAAAATTCCGATAAATTTCCGTGCCTGAACGAGCTATCGTATGAGCTCCCCGGGGCGGCTCTTAAATTTTTAGACTGAATTAAATTTTCTAAAATTAGTTTTTATCTATAAAACATTATTATTTAATCTATAAAATTAAAATTTTATATTTTTCTAAGATTTTTTTTGTATTTTTTTTTATTTTCATTGTTTGGGGCCTATTTTTAAAGGGAAATTTGGGGGAAAATTTTTGGATTTTTAAAAGAAAGCAACGTTTTATTCCAAATGTAAATATAAATGCATAGGCCTTCTCAAACTAAATTTTCCCAGATTTTTTTTTGCATATTTTGGGTTTTCTGTTCTCAAATACCAGCAATACAAAAAAATATATTTTCGGAAAAAACTAAAAAAGTTTTTTTATCCCCGTTTTTCCGATTTCTTTTTTCAATTTTCTCTTATAAAAAAAAGATGTTATTCTTTATTAAAATGAGAAAAGAATCTGAATTTGAATTTAAATAAAAAAAAAATTGGGGTAAAAATTTAAAAAAAATTAAAAATTATAAAAACTTCTTTTGTTAAAATTAAAATGGACCCCGGGGTCTGAATATTTTAGTAAAAAAAAAAATATGTTATCAGTAAATGCTTAACATACGTTTTTAAATCTCACGCGATCCTTAAAAAAACGCTTGTGTATTCTTGAACTTGAAAATGCCTACTCAGTAGGCAACCCTTAAATGCAAAATGCAGATTTGAAAAAAACTATACCCCGCTGCTTATTAATAACCATATCAGTCACTATTATGTGCTAAGGTCTGTGTAAAACGGGGTTTGGGATAATCTCTTTCCAATAATTTTTGAAATCGGATTAGGGAAAACATCATTATCCGGTAAAAAAGTATTTTATGCTGGGTCAATTATGTGTGTGCGTAGTAAATTAAAACTAGGGGGACAGCTCGTGGCGGATGAGTAAGGACGCCTACACGGTTGACTTGGTGGCAAAAGCCCCTTTTAGACCCGAATTTAAAACCCCTGTAAAATTTTGTATTCTTATAAAAAAATTTAGTTTGGATTTTTTTTTTTTGATTTTTAGTATTTTTTTTTAATTTTTACATGTTTTTAAGGAAATTTTTGGGGGAATTTTTGGGTTTTGAAAGCTAATTTTAGTCAAAATTAAAATTTTGATGCCACCTAAACCAAGTTTTTTTTAGATTTTTTTTTCAATTTTGTATTCTGTTTATTTTAAAAACCTCAATACATAGTGAATCCAAATTTTAGGTAAAAATCATTTTTTTTGTTTAGCTGTTTTTTGAGATATCCCTTTTAAAACTTTTCTAAAAAAAGTACCCTTCGTACCATTGGATGGGGGGGGAAGGGGGGTTGGGCCTAAATTGAAAAACCCATTGTTTACCCGCATTTAAAAATTTGGGAAATTGAGTCGTTTTGGGGGCGCCGGGGGCTGAGAGTGTTAAAAAAAAAAAATACAATTTTAAATTTATTCAATTTTAGAGTTACCCCTCAGTCATAAAAATGATTTTTGTGGGGACATTAAATTTAAAGCCGACCAAAACCAACCCTTTGGCGCCGACACCCTCAAAGCAAACAATGACCCAATAAAACCGGCATATTTTTAAATAGGAAAAACCGATCAAAACAGGCTGGACACATTCCCCCCGCGGACACCCCAGAATCACAAGGTTCGGACCAACCAGAATTTATTTTGTCCCCTTTTCTAGGACGGCTCCAAAATCACCGTTTACAAATTCCTAAGTCAAGAACTGAACTTTAAATGTAATTTCCCAACACTGAAAATCAGTTATGTGAGAGACAGAGTGGGTATAGACTCTAAAATGCGTTTCACCCCCAGATTTAGAGCATAAATGCCCACTCGAAGCGTTGCCAATTGCGTACTAATGCTTTAGTTAGGTGTAGGTACAAAATATTATATGCCCGTTTTTTTTTTCTTTTTACTTGAGACATAATACATTTATTTCAAAGAATAAATATAAAATATTGATGCAAACATGTTTTTTTTATTGATATAATTTTATAAAATGCGTTCATCTCACAACATTTTTTCTCCTATTCGTTGTTGCACTAACCTTTAACTTAGCATCAACTTAAATTTTACAAACAATTTTTTTTTTTTTACAAGACGTATGATTTCCATCACTCTGTGCTAGGTTCAAAAAATTTACGTTTGACCACGGACTTAGAATAGTAACTGGCGTTACTGGACCTGCAACATTATGGGGCGGTGCGTCTGCGATTCTCGTTTCCTGTTTAGGCCTAAACTTTTAGCGCCAATAACACTGACGGCCATTTTAGCGCATCAAAAGGTAGGTAAACATTTGTGTAAACAGGCGACAATGGCGAAAATGTTTCACGACTTTTTGTTTTTCGAGGCTAGTTTTGCAGTACACGAATTAACCAATAGATGCATATATCCAATGGTTTGGCTACCTGACTGTCCAGTCCAACTGTTTGTATCAGTCAGGATGGCCGGTCTCGAAGGAATTTGAACCCGAACCAGCCGACGCTGCTTCACGTACTAATGCTTTAAATGTAGGTCCACAATATATGCCCGTTTTTTAAATCGACTTAAATTTTTTAAAGCCCTCTTTGAGGACATATTATTGTTACATAATTGCTGCATTCGATTTTAATTAAAGTATAGGCGAGGGGCTATATCTTTCCAATTTCCCTACACATTCCATTTCTATAATACGATTTAAGGTTAACTTACCAACATAACAAACCAACCTAAAACTTAGCACTAATTTTAAAATTTCAAACAAAATTTTGTTTTTGATTTTTTACATGTCATATGATTAAGATGTGTTCAAACACTCTTAAAACCAACAATTGTTACGTTTGATTGTCTGACAGTCCATCTGTTTGTACATCTAACAATAATAATGCACAACCTAAGCAAATATATAACTTTTCCAATAACTTGCTAATTACTATTAAATTCATATTATTTAATACAATTCAGAAATTAATAAAGTCAATCCCGGCTGTTTCAAACAATCACAATTTGTAGAAGTCATTAATAAACACAACTGCGCGTGTCATATTATGTAAGAAATATTTGAACCAGGGAAATTCTTAATGAAGCTAATTAATGATAATAATTATCAATGTTTTCAAATAAATAAAAGAATACCATTACATGAGTGATGCCATCATGTCTTATGCAAATGCATTCATTCGATTTGAAGTTAATTGGTTTAATTAGATAAGGACGTATTGCGTTTTAACAGCGTGCATTGTGTACGACTGACGAAGTTCGAAAACTCAATCAAATTAGCATGGGAACGCTACGATTCGAACCGAATATGTGCGTTATCGTACTTTTCAAACTACGTCTACATATTTCAATTGATCAAGTTCATTTTGTTTGTACGTAATCAGCGTTTGGACATTTCGCCCGCGATTGCAGCAACAAACCCACATGCGTATATTGTGCGGGTGACCATAAAGTCGAATTTGTGTCTCCGACATTCAAGATTGTATAAATTGTATTGATAATAATTGTAAATATAATCTCAAGTTTGATGTCTATCATGTTCAATATAATATATAAAAAAAATACAGAAACCTAAGTGTCAAAATAAATTATGATATGCCTAAATAGCAACTACCACACTTGCAGAGTTTGACATTTAAAAATAAAGGGAAAATTAATTACAACATCAGTAGGGGGTAAATGAGAGTTCGGCTCGGGAGGAAGACCTCGATTTAACAATGGGTACTATAGAGAATCTTCCTCACACGCAACGGAGGAAAGGGCGGAGGGTGATTTAAACCCATAATATACCTTACCATATCGTTTCGTAGGGCGTAAGTCACACACCCCTTTTATTATTTGTCATTTTCCCCAGCCCTCCAACCCCCCATTCATTCCCTATTTCAAAATGTTATTTTTACAAATTTAAAAAACTAAATAAAAATATAAGCATAACAACGGAAATAAACTAAAAAACCAAAACCCAACACCTCTATACGCATATCATCGGACCTACATCAAAACTCTACCCAACCCCTCCAACCCCCCCCTCCAACCTCAATAATTAACAGATATTATGTTACCTTGAATAAAATAAATATCAAGAGCGTCTAGATGAGACACATAACCAAAGGTATTAACCTCCACCTAAGCGCATCCCCTCCCTCCCTTCCACACAAACATCCCTATTTCAACTTATTATTTATAACGTAATACACAACCGCGTTTAGCAAAAGTATACATTAATAGGACCTAACCGCATATCCCTTTAACACTCCTCAATCACCCAGGAAAAATGTTCGTACACGTTTACCACCACCACCGTAATCCATCTATTACATGCATACTCTTATGAATTCCTAGTTGGCTCGTGTGTGGCTCGTTGGTTAGTGTGGCTCGTTGGTCTTGTGTGTGGCTCGTTGGTATTGTGTATTGTGTGTGGCTCGTTGGTCTTGTGTGTGGCTCGTTGGTCTTGTTGTTAGCGTATCTGCTTCCAATGCAGAAGGTCCAGGGTTCGATTACCTCCAAAGTCAGAAGTTTTTTAACTTCTGATTTGGACTTAAGTCCATCATTTCTTGTCTTAGGAGTTTGTAAACGGTGACTTTGGAGCCGTCCTAGCAACGAAGCACATAATAAATTCAGAGTTGTTCTGAATTGGCCTTGTTGATTCTGGCGTGGATCCGCGGGTGTTCGCACTGTCCATACCACTGATTGCTATATTTCCTATTACAAATATCGATCTTTGGTTGGTTTTATCGCTCACTCGTCGATTGCGTCGGGGCCTATAGGGTTGGCTTGGTCGCTTTGATTTAAAGTCCCCCATTGAAAATCAGTTGTATAACTGAGTGGGTAGACTCTAAATAAAATGTATTTATTTATTTATTTAAGCCTTTTACAGGTGTATAATGAACAAGTAATATCAAGTAACTATAGAAAAGGAAAAGAGATTTCACATAAAACGTAATCATTGGACATAATATTCCTAAAAATCTCATCCATCAAAGCGACTGGAAAAAGCGTTCGCGAAGCGGCCTAGTAACGTAATACACAAACGCGTTTAGCAAAAGTATACATTAATAGGACCTATCCTCACATTCCTTTTACATTCCCCAACCACTCGGGTAGAATATTAGTACACGTTTATACCACCACCACCACCACCACCACCACAATAATCCATCTAACACATGCATTCTCTTATATTCAAGCAATGTGCAATTTTAATAGCCATGGTCGATGAATGATTCTATCACAATGTTACATCAGCATTTAACTATCACGTGATCATAACATGATCGACTAGTTCGTTCCTGCTCAATATTGCAAGTTTGCAGTTTTACAACGAGCGCGTGGCACCTGTGTAAATTGTTTTGTCAATGCTACGTTTTGTATACATTTGCAATTGAATATACTGTCGTTTTCTTCGAAGTATCACACTAAATCTCCCCTATTGTGAATCATTATTTCGCGCACATAATAAATAATAATTACAATTTCACCAAACCAAGTTTAGTCATATTAAATCCAAAGTATATACAAACAAATAATTAATTAATTTTTAATAAATATTAATTCAACACACAGTAATCGATATTTAAGAAGAAATAGTATAGGTGAACATAAATAATACTAATTTGTTACATAATAATAATATTATATCATTTATTCTTTCAAAAACACAAAAGTAAAATTTTTCCACCACATATGTATTAGTGTTTAACATTTTTTAATCGATCTAAGAATAATAATATTGAAATGTTTAGTAGTTAACTGGATGTACAATACACCTCAATACCACCACCACCACTCCTACAGCTTTCGTTACTGTACATACCTACTCTTATATTTAAACAATGGGTAATCAATTTGTTATTATAGCTAAGGACAATGATTAATATTCGTTTATTCCTCAAGTGTACAATGACAATAACATAATAAGTACATCTATCAACGTTTAACATTTATCAGTAAAAATGGTTAAATTACTTTAACAAACTTACCACAAATACACACACACACAGCACTATCTTCTATGATTACACGTATATTATATGACCTTATCATTCAGCATTTAGGTAACAACTAAACGTTTCCTTTCAATTTTCTCTTAAACATAAGAAAAAATGCTGAGTTTGCAGATTCCAATACGGCGGAGTTCAATATCCACACCAACACGCTTCGACGAGTTGACTTTAATTCACGTGATCACGTGATTATAACTAGGAAAACGCTTAAGTCCCGCCGCGTTGATGGATGAGCGTTTTTGTCAGTTTTTAGTTTGCGTTGGACCACTTATCCTTTGCAAGTGCTTTTTAAATGCATTGTAGGTGATTGATGTCAAGTTTCTATTGTTACTTGTTAATTGTTATTATAAACCTAAAAAAACTCATATTAAAACCTTATTCTTGGATTCTAGAAAACTTTTTCAAATTTTTCTTTCAGAAAGCAATACATCACCATAACCTTAATGTTCACGTAAAATATGAACGTTGTAGCCCACTCTGTCTGGTCAGAATCGGCCCAAATGTCACGAAAATATAGCACTAAAAATTAAAAAAAATCGTAAAAGTACGATATTCATGAGAAATATTTCTTCGATTGTACCCAAAAACGTGGCAGGTTTAAGTTTAGAGATTTCAAAGGCCTCCGTAAAATTTAATCGCAATTGGAGTATCGGTTTAGCCGGAATCGTGTTTACAAACACACAAAAATACAAACAAAAACAAAAACGAAAAAAATCGTAAAATTGCGATTTTCATGAGAAACAAGTTTTCGATCGCGCCCAAAAAGGTGACAGTTCTAAGTCCAGAGATTTTCAAGGCCTCCAGAAAGTTTCATTACAATTGGAGTATCGGTTTAGCCGGAATCGTGTTAACAAACACAAAAAATACACACAGAAGAAAAACAAGAAAATCGAAAAAAATCGTAAAATTTGCAATTTCATGAGAAATAATTTTTCGATCATTTTTCCACCCGTGCAGTTCTAAGTTCAAAGATTTAAAAGGTCTCCAGAAAATTTCATTGATATTGGAGTATCGGTTTAGCCGGAATCGTGTTAACAAACACACAAAAATACATAAAAGAAAAAACCATTCCGGATTTTTTTCTCCAGTGTAGTGAAATGGAATTTTCGCTTCGCTCGCCTTCGCTCGCCACGCTCATCCAAAAATATACAGAATTGTGTCTATGAGAGAATCATTGCCCTAAGCCAATTACAAATTGATTGAAGAGTGTGTATAGTAAAATAAAATAAGCACTACTGTACTACTACTGTACATTTCAATAACATTCTTACGTCAACTAAAAAACGTAAATCACTAATAATATGTGGTGGAAAAAATATTACTTTTGAATATGTTTCAATGAATAAATGACATCAAATAGTATTGTAATGTAACAAATTGGTATTATTTTGTTTACCTGTACTATTCCTTTTTAAATATCGATTAAGCTTACTGTGTTTTGTATTTATATTTATTTTTAAAAAAATATATATTTGTATAATTACTTTGGATTTAATATTACTATTTGGTTTAGTGAAATTGTAACTATAATTTATTTTTTATGTGCGTGAAGTAATGATTCACAATAGGGTAGATTTGTGTGATACTTCGTAGAAACGACAAGTATATTCAATAACAAAACTTTGCAAACCGTAGCTTGGACAAAACAAATACACAGGTTTCCCGCGCCTTTGTAAATCTGCAAACTTGCAATATTGAGCGGGAACGAAATAGTCGATCATGTTGATCACGTGCTGATGTAGCAGCTGTGATAAAAAACATCGACCTTAGCTATTAAAAAATCAAATATTAATTGTAAATAATATAGCCGTTAATAGTGTGAAATGCGTTTTAAGTCTCCCTCAAACAAACAAAAGGTAAAAAATAATCAGGGATTGGAACCGGAACCGTTTGAAACCGTTTCATATTGTAAAAAACCGGATCCGGAACTGAACCGTAATATACACAGGTTCTTAAAGGTTCTTAAAGGTTCTAAAATATCTGCTTTAAATTTTCAACAAAATTAAAATTTCAACTTTTTGAATGGTATCAAATGAAAAAAGCTAAAAATTCGTTCACTTTTTAAAAAAAAAAACTTGTCTACTCGTTTTATGTGTGTATACATTTTTGTCTTCTCTTTAAAAAACGTAAACTAAACAAAATGAACAATATAACCTTACATAACACAAAATCAATAATTGAACTAAATCTCCTATTTTTTTTTTTCTTTGTATTTTTTATTTGAAAGTGGTGTAGAAAACGGCAGAAAATCCTTCTTACCACTTTATAACTAAACTGTATATAGTCCGTGGAACAAGCTGCAAAAAAACTATGGGAACATTTCAAATCCGGAAACCACACCAAAATGTAGGAGCAGGTAAAAGACATATTTTAGAATGTTATTTTCACGGGGGACACGCTTTGGTAGCAATAAGTCACCTGTCATGGCGTACCACAAGATGGCCGCCAAAATAATTTTTAAAAATTGCTGAAAACTCAAAAAAGTAATCATCAGATTTGGATAAACTAAGTTTTGTTTTTATTCGGTTTTTAATGCTAAACAAAAATGTCATTATAAATTTTACCGTAAATACAATAGTTTTAATTATATTTATTTTTATTAAATTTATTCCCAATTATAGCACTTTTGGTATATATCTAATTAAATTTATACGTAGAATTCGCTAGATGTCATAAAATTTTCAGACTATACTAAAATAACGCCAATAAATCCCAAAATTTAAAGTCCCGAAACGAAATTCCTGTAACTTTTTGATTAATTAATTAATTAAATTAAGCATTAATTAAATCCCAATTAAAAGTTTTCTTATTAAACTTACCAAAGTCAATTTAGTGTATCACCCAAGAACAATATGACCACAATGAACGAAAAATATTTTTCAAAAAATTAATTCCAATCACTTTCCTATTAATTCAATTAATTCAATTAATTCAATTAATTAAAAATAATGACAATTATCTCAATAAATTTTGTAAAATTAAACAATGTAGTCGACCTTGGAATCATTTAAAAGCTAGTTTTAAGGCGAATAAATGTAATGAAAAAATTAAATTAAATTTAAAATTTAAATTAATCACCAAATTTAAATTACATTTTAGATAAATTATCCCACTTTTGACATATGTATTGTTATGTATACCTAAAACTCGATCGATCGTCATAAAAAATATACTACTTTACTGACATAATGCCAATGAATCCGAATTGTCATGTCCCGAAAAAAAATTTCTATAACTTACCGATTAATTAAGAAATTAAATGAAAATTACTTATTTTTTCAATAATTGTTATTGTCACTCAATAACACATACAAATGCCAACAGAAGTATCAAATATAAACAAGCGAGTATAATTTTAAAAATTTATTGTCCCAAATTAAGTTCATGCTACTTTCCCCGGGTTTATTGAATTAATGAATGAAAAAAATTTATGATTTAATCGGCATTTGTTGTGTAAAATTAACACAGTTAAACTGGGAACCATTTGCAAGCTTATTTTACAGGAAAAAAATTTTGTGGGAAATTCAATTAAAAGAAAAGTAGCATGAACTTAATTTTTTGGGACTATTAATTTTTAAAATTATACTTGCATTGTTTATATTTGATACTTCTGTTGGCATTTAGTAATGTGTTAATTGAGGGGGACAATAACAATTATTGAGATATAAAATAATTCTTCATTAAATTTTTTAATTAATCGGTAAGTTATAGGAATTTTGTTTCGGGACATGACAATTCAGATTCATTGGCATTATGTCAGTAAAGAAGTATATTTTTATGACGATCGATCGAGTTTAGGGTATACATAACAATAATATGTCAAAAGTGGGATTATTTAACTAAAATGTAATTAATTTGGTGATTTATTTAATTTAAATTAATTAATTTTTTTCATGGGCATTTATTCGCCCTTTAAAAATAGCTTTAAAATGATTCCAAGATCGACTACATTGTTCTAATTTTACAAAAATTTATTGAGATATTGTCATTTTTTAAAATTAAAGAATTAATTGAATTAATAGGAACGTGATTGGAATTAATTTTTGGAACTAATATGTTTTGGTTCATTGTGGTCATATTGCTCTTGTTTTGATACACTACGTGAATTTGGTAAGTGAATAAGAAACTTTCAATTGGGATTTAATTAATGCTTAATTTAATTAATTAATTAATCAAAAAGTTACAGAAATTTTGTTTCGGGACTTTAAATTTTGGATTTACTGGCGTTATTTTAGTTAGTCTGAAAATTTTATGACAATCTAGCGAATTCTACGTATAAATATTTAGATAAAACCAAAAAGTGCTATAATTGCAATACATTGTAAAATAATAAAATATAATTAAAACTATTGTATTTACGGTAAAATTTCTTAAAACATTTTTGTAGAACATTAAAAACCGGGAAAAAAACAAAACTTAGTTTATCCAAATCTTTTGATTACTTCTTGAGTTACAGCAAATTTTAAGAATTATTTTTGGCGGCCATTTTGTGGACGCCATGACAGGTGACTTATTTGCTACCAGCTGTCCCCGTAAAAATAACATTCTAAAATACGTATTTTACCTGCTCCTAATTTTGGTGCTGGTTTCCGGATTTGAAATGTTTTTAACGCTTGTTCCACGGACTAATAGTGTATAGTAGAAATGAACATCATAAAAAAATTATATTATTCAATACATTATTAATAAATATTATTGTAATTATTTTATTTTTATGACTTAATTTAAATTTTTAACATTAAATGTCCAAAAGTCAAATTTTGTACATTTACAACTTCCCACGACTTTGCACAAAATATTATTTTAAAGAACAGGAACCAGAACCCTAAAGAACCGTTAAGAACCGGTTCTTAAAAGTAACCTTTATACATTAGGAACCGGAACCTGAACCTGAACCATTATAAAGTTTGGAAGTGGAACCAGAACCGGAACCGGAACCGTTATGAATAAAGGTTCCAATCCCTGAAAATAATTATAGCCTCCATCTACTCGGAGCTTCGCCCCAGACCCAGTCCTTTCCACATCCACACCTTCCACACATGACCATATTTTGTGAAGCTCTGAAAAATTCCTCCAAGTTGTTTAGGTTTGGGGAAAAAAATGATATTTAACATCAAGTAGGCTAGATCCCCAGTCTCAAATACGTCCGCACAGGCGCTAGCGTAGCAAATTGAAGCGCCAATCTGACCTATTCAAGATAGCGATTTGGCGTTTTAATTTATGCTTTACATTATGTTTTAAATGCGATTAAGAATTTTTGTGTGGCTCGTTGGTCTTGTGGCTAGCGTATCTGCTTCCAATGCAGAAGGTCCAGGGCGGAAGTTTTTTTACTTCTGATTTGGACTTAAGTCCATCAGTTCTTGTGTTAGGAATTTGCAAACGGTGACTTTAGAGCCGTCCTAGCAACGAAGCACATATTAAATTCAGAGTTGTTCTGAATTAGCCTTGTTGATTCTGACGTTGATCCGCGGGTGTTCGCACTGTCCATACCACTGATTACTATATTTCCTATTAAAAATATCGATCTTTGGTTGGTTATCGCTCACTCGTCGATTGCGTCGGGGCCAACAGGGTTGGTTTGGTCGCTTTGATTTACTGTCCCCCACTTAAAATCAGTTTTATAACTGAGTGGGTAGGCTCTAAATACAATTTATTTATTTATTTTATTTCTGGATTGTTGTGATGTGGTTTCACAAACAGAAACAAAAAGATGTTATTGCGTTAGTAATCATTTGGTGTTAAAGGGTCTAAAAACCCCAAAAATTATTTTTTTACCACGTGATCTATAGCACAATACTACACTTAAATGACCGTTTAAAAAATTATATCTTGTAACTGTGATTTAACACGAATTTTTTAATTATTTTTGATCCAGAAATTGGCAAAATTGGTGTTTTGGGAAATTTCCTAAATCGCTTTAACCTGCTTCTTTTTTGGTCCAAAGTAGATACAAGAGGCATATAGTACCAATCTAAAATGCCCTTTATAACATCGTGTCTTGAAACTGTGCCCAAAGATACCTTCAAACACGCAAAAATATGCATTCCAAAATCACACCCATCTTGGTAATCAGCATATTTTGACCAAACTACTTACCCAAATTACAAAACAAATATAGAGAATTACAGAAAAGGCTGTAGAGTACGTTAATAATGGCCAATATTTTTTTTATCACAATCCTCCAAAGTCACGGGGCATAAAGATCGTCCCCATGTTATTTATAATGGGAGATTTATGGCCGATGGGACCATGCTCGAATATGTCATGTTTGACAATTTTTTGGGAGGTCATGGTGGCCCCAATAATTTTTCTGTTAATTGCTAAATTCATTACTAGTTAGCCTGAATGAAATATATTTTTTGAGTTTAGCGGTTAAATACCCCTTTAATGGCTAATATGCTCACCTGTCAACCTGACAGCACGCTTGAAAAATATTTGGGCTTCAAATCGCTACAACCTACTTTGACATAGAAACTGACCAATCCAAGATGGCTTCTAATTGACACGCCAGTGGACCAATGACTGGGGATCTATCCTACTATCATACTAGGAAACTTCGCAAACGCTTTTTTTAGTCGCGTTGATGGATGAGCTTTTTTAGGTTTTTACTTTTGCACGTGCTTTGTTTTGCTGCCTACGCATTGTAGGTGATTGTTGTCAAGTTTCTATTGTAACTTGTCAATTTTTATTATTTACTGTAAAAAACTTATATAAAAAGCTTTATTTCTATGGATTCTGGCTAACGTTTTCAACTTTTTATTTCAAAAGGTACTACATTACTATAACCTTAATGTCCACTTATAATATAAACGTTGTAGCCCCACCCGTTTGGTCAAAATTGGCCCAAGTGGCACGAAAATATCGCACAAAAAATCAAAAAACATACTAAAAGCCTTATTTCTATGGATTCTGGCTAACTTTTTTAACTTTTTCTTTTAAAAGGTACAACATCACCATAACCTTAATGTCCATGGTATAATATGATATGAACGTTGTTGCCCCACTCGTTTGGTCAGAATCGGCCCAAATGCCACGAAAATATCGCTAAAAATCGAAAAAAAATCGTAAAAGTACGATATTCATGAGAAATATTTTTTCGATTGTACCCAAAAACAATACACCTCTAAGTTCAGAGATTTCTAAGGTCCCCTCCAATTTTCATCAAGATCGGATATGCCGTTGGCCTGGTAGAGAGTTAACAAACAGACAAAAAACAAACAAACAAACAACAACAAATACACCCGAGCTAAATTTTTTGGGGGTCAGTGAAATTGAAGTCTTCGTTTCGCTCATCCAAAAATGTCATTGGTCGGGAAGGAACCAGGTGCTGCGTCATCTACGGTTGTTTCCCCCGGACTACCCGGCAGTGCAGCTCCAAGTGCGCCTTGTAATTCATGTCGTAAATGCCACGACTCTTATAGAGCTAGTCATTAGTCACATAATATGGCACATACATTAATCATATCGTCAAGTGTACAATACTCCACTCAAAGCAAATTAGGTTATTTTCCTCTACATTGGCACCTTGATATAAAGTGTCTCATTATTGTTCGTTGAGATTAATCGAAATTGATTGCACTATTTGTAACTTTGTGATTGTGAACCCTTTCCATCTACGTGGTGTCTAACAAGTATGAACAACTTTGAAACGTCAGGGAAATGTATCAATCTAAACAAATCAGGACAAAGAAATTTTAAATTGTTATATTTTTAGAAATTTTTTTTATTTCTCTAAAAAGTCTTTAGAACTCACAAACAAAATATATAATGAAACAAGTATCTGGGGGCAAACCCCGGATCACCAAATTTAATTTGCCATTTCTATATCAATTAATCACGCTGTGGGGAAATCAGTTCCCAGTCAGCCCAAAATTTTCAGCATGTCAAAATAATAATTTTTTAAATTATGTATGGAGATCTTTTAAAAGTCATCGAAATTTTGTATAACCCAAAATACGTAGACACCCTGTTTTAACAATATTCTCAAAATTCCACTCACTTCGGCCTCCAGGGGACCCGGGCTCCTGAATATTTAACCCCCGTGTTAGGAGGGTTCAGTGCAAGTAAGGAGATGCTGACGTCAGCCAGTCAGCAGTCCACGATTTAAAATAACTGATCGCTCATTGGCCCACCAAAAACCGCGCGCATCGGTCTACTTGCTTTGGAAAAACTAAGGTTAAAAACCCAATTCGTGTACAATCCTATAGCTAGAGGGGTTTATTCCAATGATACAGAAGAGAACATCCATACAATCATTGTTTGCTCTTGCCCGAGTAATGATTGGTTGTTGCTAGCAAGGGAGTTAAGGGTTACGGGCAAAGGGTAAAGGCGAAAAAACCGTGCCAAAATTAGTCACTCGAAATCACAGTTTTTTATTCATATCTTAAATTTAAAAAACATCGATAAAGTGAAAGGACAGTAATTTATTGTCTGCAAGATGCAAGATTGAAATATTATGGTTAGTAACCTTTTATTTCAAATTTACTTAGATGCATTTGATCTCAATACCTTACCTTTTATTTTATTTGGGTATTTTATTCTTGAAAAATATAGTTCGTACAAACTTTTGCACTATTTTACACCATTATTAAGATACAAAAACCGGTATTTCGCGTGAGTTTTTACCCTTAGTAAAGACTTACGAGGATATAGGACATGCGATTTTATTTTTAAAACAATTCCTGTGGCGCTCGCCGACTGCCACAACAGATGTTTGAAGTTGGAACATGACTGATTAAGATAAAATGTTTGATATTTACTACTGCAGGGTTGTCGATGTATGCTTCATTGACAACTATGTAAAGTGTCGTATACGTCGGATTCTTAACGGATGAGCGTATAGCTATTTGCCGATTGTAAACATGAGGCCTATTTCCTTTTAAGAAGGGTACATGAATCGCGACCCAAGTGGCCTCTGCTTTGTCATAACGCAGCTGGCTGTTTTCCCCGGACTATTCGTGTTTGCACTTGCAAGAACTTCTTGAAGTCCATGTCAGGAACCCCGGAGCTTCTTCAGTGTCTCGACTTGTTTCCCTGGCAATGATCTCCCGGCTCGTTCCCTCGACCTCGACGAAGGTGCAATCGGTGGCAGCGAAGTGCGAGGATAGAGCCTTGCGGAACCCCTGAAGCAAGGAGTGCGCACTGCGATTATCTACGCTCTCCCAGAATGAATGGATGATTTTATTTTTATTATTATTATTTTTAAGGCAAAATACATAATAAATACATTGTAAATATGGCATATAAAGATTAAAACTATAATGTAATATTATAATATATTAACACAACGTGTTTTTTGTAATTTTGTGAATCAAGTGAGTGAACAAAAAGGAAAATTATTGTGAATAAGAATGAGTGTGAAGATAAGAAATTAAATAGTAAAATGATCATCAAGAAATTATCTTAAGAAGAAATATAGTTTTTTTATTTGGGAGAAGGGATTTAAACTCATATTTAAAGAGTAAAGTGAATAACAGTATTTAATTGATGCTGGTAGTTTTAATTTATTCTAAAATTATATATTGCACTACATATAACATAAATGAGTCGGGCTTTTATAGAAAAATGTGTGGTTAGATTTTGGGATGAGTTATTGTATTAAATTAAGTAAAATGCAAATTGTAGGTATTAAATCCCCCTCATTGCTCATTGCATTGGATCGAGTCCAGTGTCGGACGTGGCTTTTAAGTCTCCCCAGCACCAAAAGCTATGAAGAGAAGCTTCCTAGTTGGAGGTGGTCCACATTGTGATTAGTTACTTGTAAGTTCTTTATTTCCTTTGACAAGTACGTTACATTGTACAATGGCAGTATCTATCTCCAAGAATTGTTATGTGAACCATTGGTCTCAGTGAGTTGAATAATGGTGTTTCGGTCCCTCGATGTTATTGCCACAATGGGGTAACAACTCATTAACAATATAATATCCTTCATTGGTAACGTCGTTGTTTTTCTTTGCCAAAACAGTTGTCGCAGTGTGGTTATCTAGACGATGAGTCTTACCCTGGTGTTGTTGGCCCCGGATCCGTGTATGAGAAGGGGATGAAAGAAGACGGTGTCTCCCTTGTCCATCTCTAGGTTGAGAAGAGGGTGGTCTTCGTACCCTCGAACCCCGTGGAATGCCTTGTTAACGCCATTCTGTAAAAGTGGAGACTTTATTTAAGATAAGTCGGAGCAGGTTTGTAATGCCTGTGACATTGTATCTTTATGTTAGAGAGTGGATACGTAAATTTGTATACTTTATGCGGAGAAGCAAAATGAGCTTTTCCCCAAAAAATTACAAAAATATATTTTAAAACGCATCGTTTAATAATCAACTCGATAACATGGTTGTTTTATTTACTATTCGAGGATGACAAAGACTGTCCCAGCTGCTTGAGTCAACTGTAAGGCAGAAATAAATTTTAAAGAAATTCCAAGGTACTTCAACATGGGCAAGGTGAATCAATGTAATCATAAAGGAATTGAGTGTGGTGGAAGTGAGGTTATAATTGGAAGGGAACGTCTGAGAAAGGCAATGGACAGGATTCCTAGAGCGGCAGAGGGTGAATGAAAGAAAAGTCCAGACATAAAAAGATGAAATAAGTTGAAAAAGTTGTTGATGAAGAGAATCGTGGGACCAGGTGACAGAAGTGAAAGCTGTTTGGGGCTGGGAGACAGGAAAGCGTGGGGTAAAATGCTGGAGATGCAAGATGAGTGTGAAGCAACGCTGAGCTTGGCAGTCTCGGCACAACACACTGTTAGATACCGGACTGAATAGCACAAACAAATCCTTCCAAGAAATTTTTATGGAAAATTTCACATGTTCAAAAATTCTGACACTGTCTTGATTTTCGAGAGCGATAACAAGAGTAAACTATCACACGTTCATTTAAATTTAAACGATACAAATGATTTCATTTAAAATTTGAATCTTAATATCCAGGTACTCAGTTTCACATTTTGAAAGTTTTTGTCGCCCAATGGCAAAGTACTAGGAAAACGCTCAGTTGGACGCGTTGTTGAGCGAGCACCGGTACGTGCAACATGACCCGAGTACGACCCCAACAAACATTTTTGGGCTTTCCCGCAGTCTTCCCGCAGTCTTCCCGCAGTCTTTTTCCCGCACTTGCCGGGCGGGACCCTTCGGGACGTCCCGTACGGTCCCGCCTAGAAGTGTCCTACTGGGCGATACCGAGTCCCGTACGGGACGTCCAGCGATCTTCCCGCGAGTTTCCCGCACGGGACGTCCCGCGATCTTCCCGCGATAATCCCGCACGGGACGTCCCGCGATCTTCCCGCTAGTTTCCCGTAGTATCTGTAGCGCGATCTAGGTGCTAAATATGTAGGCTAAACGTAAAAATAAAATAAAAAGTTTTATATTTTATCGGTTACATGGTTATTTTGTCTTATTTCGACACCAGTTGATTGCCTGTAGGTGGAAACACAACATGTATTAATTGCAAGTAATTATAAAATTTCAAGTTTGGTGTCTCGAACTCGGTCCAGCAGGGCGACTCTCCATCTGTAAGCCACGCATCTAACCGTTACGCCACGGAGGATGCTTGAGCGGAATGGGAATAACACCCTATAGATTCAACAGCAAATCTACTCGAGTATCATAGTTATTGTGTGCTTGCTTTGTGGCCTATCCGTATAGTCTTTTAATTATTTTGGATGTGTTGGAATAGTGTTCAGTATATTATACTAATGGTGTACGGTATATTTTAAATGTGGGTACAGTAAATAATGCGCATGTTCGATATTTTGTTCTAGTTGTTGATAAATGCCGAGGTGGGGTGTATCTGCATAAATAAAGTATAGGCTGTAAGATGCGATGCTGGTTGACCACAAAATATGGGTACTAATTCTATTGGAACATGCAACCAAAATTAAATGACAACATGTGAGATCTCATATCTTTTTGTCTCAGTTGGTGAAAAGTAAAACCATGGAGTATGGTGAAATTTTTTGATTACTAGGAAGCTTCGCAAACGCTTTTTCAGGGGAGGCGTGTTATTGGATGAGCGTAATTGGTGCATTGAGCTGCTATGTGTTATTCAGATGGTATTTAAATTGATTTCGTTTTCCCATTGCTATGGGCTGCGAGACACGCTTGGTAATATTGTTTTAAGTTTAACGACGACGATATGAGGATCAGGGGCGCACATTATATTACACACTACATTACAATCGAATAAAGCATGTTGGTGTTATAAGTCGAAGAAATTTATTAAAGACGGAAAAAATCGCAAAATTACAATTTTCATGAGAAATAATTTTTCGATTGCGCTCAAATTTCACGTGAATATATTAACTCATAAAATTAAGGTTCTGCGAAAAAATCATTACAATCAAATAAAGCATGTAGGCTAGAGGTTTAAGTCGAAGAATTTTTTTAAAAATCGAAATATATCGTAAAATGCGACGTGGCTCGTGGCAGTTCTAAGTTCATAAATTTCAAAGGCCTTTAGAAAATTTCATCGCTATTGCCATTGGAGTATCGGTTTAGCCGTAATCGTTGTTAACAAACACACAAAATACAAACTGAAAGAAGAAAAAAACATTCCGGATTTTTTTCACCAGTGTAGTGAAATGGAATCTTTGCTTCGCTCATACAAAAATGTATTACAGGAGAAAATGAAGCAGGCCAAATGCTACAGAATTATCTGCATAAACAATTCAATGTTATTTCGCGTGTGCAGATGAATGTTTGACTCCGTGGCGGTAAATAAAAAAAAAAGAACGTTCTACAAATTGCTTTTGAATTTTCCATAATATACCACAAAATTTTCTTTTTAATTTGTTGATGCATACAGCTGTTGTTTAATTAATAAATAAAAAACTAATAATATATTCATTACCAGGTGATTGGTTATCGTGTTTTTTCAATAATGAACACACACAACTCTTTATGGTGGAGATTGATTAAAGTACAATATGCTCATTTTGTTTCACAGGCAAAATAGTAAATTATGTTGACTAACTGGATCGTTCATAATAAACGGGCATTGCAGTTTACCCGTATCTAGGGCGACGGTCGTCGCCCGGCAGACAAGCGAATACGGCTGCTAGGCGACACCGAACTCTGGCCCTATATACACCTACCAAGTTGGGGGGTTTTCAGCTATCTGCACACGCCGCCCCGAAGAGTACAATCTTGAAACTCGGTATATGACCTGGTATGTGGTCATGACATACCAAAAAAAAATCAACCCGATCCGACAACTCGTTCTGTGTTAAAAAAGGCTCTCAACATCGTCAAATTCCTTAAAGCTGGCTGGGTGGGTGGGTGGTGGCATTTCCCCGCGGAGAGTTTTTAGCCTACAGAGAAACGGTAAATCTTAGAACTATGAAACTTGGACCACACTTAGGTGTATTTCAGACGCAGTGCCTTTTGCTTTCAAAACCCAAAAATCGGGAAACAGGGACGGAGGAAAATCAAAATTTTGGATAACAATAAAAACGCGTAAATACCAAGGCGTGGTAATTGGTACAAACTTGAAATTTAACATGCTATTAACCATTATAAATATCTTGCGTCCAAAACAAAAGGGGGCCCTAAATTTGGGATGACCATGGGCCCAAAAATGACAAAAACATATCTGAACTTTAAGAAATGAATCATTCAAAGAAAAACGTTTACAACTGAGAGTTTCAAACGTGGAATACATTTTGATATCTCTAAATTCTTTATCACTTTTGAATATGGAAAGCAAAATTGGGTTTAAACGGGTACCGGAAAAAAACCAAAATTATAAAAAGTAGGTAATTCCCGTACTCTTATGAATAATACGCTATACCGAGAAAACGGTTCTCTTAGAACTTTGAAACTTGGGCCACACTCAGATGTACCTCATATAAAAAAAACCGGGCATTGGGCCCGGGAAAATCAAAATCAAATCAAAATCAAAACGCGTAATTACTCAGGCGTATAATTTGTACAAGCTTGAAATTAAACATGCTCTTAACCATTATAAATATCAAGTGCTTATGCTATGCGTGGTCTTGTTGTTAGCGTATCTGCTTCCAATGCAAAAGGGGCCCAGGGTTCGATTCCCGCTAAAGTCAAAAGTTTTTTACTTCTGATTTGGACTTAAGTCTATCAGTTCTTGTTTAGGATTTGTAAACGGTGACTTTGGAGCCGTCCTAGCAAAATCAAAACGCGTTTAACTCAGGCGTAGTAATTTGTTTTACAGCTTGAAATTAAACATGCCTTAAACCATTATAAATATCTAGTGCTTATGCTAGTGCGTTGGTCTTGTTGTTAGCGTATCTGTTCCCAATGCAGAAGGCCGGGGTTTCGATTCCCGCTCAAGTCAAAAGGGTTTTTAACTTCTGATTTGGACTTAAGTCTATCAGTTTTTGTCTTAGGAGTTTGTAAACGGTGACTTTGGACCCGTCCTAGCAACAAAGCACATAATAAATTCCAGAGTTGTTCTGGATGGGCCCTTGTTGATTCTGGCGTTGATCCGCGGATTTTCGCACTGTCCATACCAATGTTTGGGATATATTTCCTATTAAAAATATCGATTTGGTTGGTTATCGCTCACCTCGTCGATTGCGTCGGAGCCTGCAGGGTTGGCTTGGTCGCTTTGATTTAAAGTCCCCCACTGAAAATCAGTTATATAAACTGAGTGGGTAGACTCTAAATAAAAAAATTTTTTTATTTATTTATTCAAGGGGTATCTTTGGGGGGACCGTGGGCCCAAAAATGTAAAAAAACAACTTTGAACTTAACAAATTTCATCATTCAAAGTCCATCATTCACACCTTGATAGCGAACGAACAACAAAAAAGATGTGATATCCCCCCAAAATACAAAATTTGTAAAAAAGACGGCAGCCAAGCTCTCCTTCAAAAGTCTTCGGCTGTGAATGCTGTGAGATATAGAAATTGAGCCAAGCTTTTTATTCTTTCTCCCTAGTTTCGCTTTGAAAATATGTAAGATCATTTCGCCTGTTGACGAGCGCCAAGCCCAAAGATTTTTGTGGTAAAAAAGTAAAATTTTTAAACTCGAAATCATAAAAAAATGACTTGGCCATTGAATTTGGTTCATGGCCAAGATTTTTTTAGATTTCGAGTTTAAAAATTTTACTTTTTTTACCACAAAAAAACGTTGGCTTTGGGGCTCGTCAACAGGCCCAAATGATCTTACATATTTTTCAAATCGAAACTAGGGAGAAAGAATAAAAAACTTGGCTCAACTTCTATATCTCAAAGCATTCACAGCCGAAGACTTTTGAAGGAGAGCTTGGCTGCCGTCTTTTTTTCAAATTTTTGTATTTTGGGGGATACGTACTTCTCCGAATCCCTTCCTTCGCGGGAACTATGCGGGACGTCCCGTGACTTTCCCAGACACAGGGACGTCCCTTTTAAATTGCCCTCGCGGGTCCCGTGCGGGAGGTCCCGTGACGTTTCCCCGAAGACGGGACGTCCCTTAACCTTCCCCTTTCGCTTCCCGTGCGGGACGTCCCGTGACTTTCCCTCGCGCTTCCCGTGCGGGACGCTCCCTAACCTTCCCTCGCGGGTCCCGTGCGGGACGTCCCGTGACTTTCCCAGACACGGGACGTCCCGTAACCTTCCCTCGCGTTTCCGTGGGGGGACGTCCCTTACTTTCCAAATACGGGACGTCCCATAAACCTCCCTCGCGGGTCCCGTGCGGGACGTCCCGCTTCCCGCAGTTAACCCGCACTTCCCTTAATTTTCCGCACGGGACCCAGAGTATAATGTTTGTTGGGACTTTCCCCATAAGACCCACCACAAACTGTAGGCCTAACTGGATATTGACATTGTACATTTTAAATACTATTCCAACATCTTGCATTGTACTAATTCACGTCATGCCTTCTGAAGTGTATCTTTGTATCTTCACTGCCTCCTCATTTTTTAACATCATTTTTCGAATTATGATTACCAATAAGTTTTTAAAGGGTCTTAACCGATTTAGCTAAAAATTTTGGGGAAAATAGGAGAGAATGATGTATTTATTGACGCTGCAAAATTAATAACGATCGGAACATTTATTTTATTTTTTTATTTTATTATTTTATTATTTTATTTTTATAACCGACGATCGGTTTTTGTTCAAAAACTAAACAGCAACCCGCATAGGTGGTATGTACATGTGTGCAAAATTTCAGGTCGATCAGAGAAACGGTTCGACCTGTACCGAAGCAGTAACAGAAAAAAAAAAAAAACAGACATTCGAGCCATAAGAGTCAAGTGGAGACGCTCGCTACGCTCGCTCAAATAAACACCGCTTCTTGTATTGTGTTGTTACAGTTGCCAGAGAAAGTATTGGTGCTCCTACGTCACACTCACCTCCCACCGAGGGTACTCATGAGGTAGTAGTTGACCCCTGTGGCTTCCAGGTATCACCACTAGACAGCCGTTGTCCACCGTCACCTTCTCCATAGCTGTCCAGGAGGCGACTATACGGTTCACAGGCTCGAAGGGGAAATAGTGCAGACCCTGGAACAATACAATTGGGGATTTTTTCATTGTTGCGTCTCTCTGTTTTATTAAACATTAATATGATCAAAAAGAGATGTGAAATTGGTCAGTCGCGTTATCGAGGATCTACCCCACTCGACGTTTTGGAACCTCTATAGGCTCCATCAACACGACGACAAATTGCTTTCATTATTTGCCTCTTTTGTTTGTGATCGTGTTTTATTTTCCTTGCCTTGGTCACGTGTCAATATTCTATCTGCAACCGGTTGCACTTCCCACCTCGTGATGGTTAGTTGCATAGCTATATTCGTTCTCGATCAACGAGGTAGAATAGAGGTTTATAGAGCGGCTTACTGGCCGCCATCTTTGTTTCCAATCGAATAATTGGCGGCCAGGGACGAAGAGCCACTTTGTGGCAGTTCGAGCAGCCTCATTCGCTGGAGCGCTAGTGCGGCACTCAGCCCGCTCTATAAACCTCTATTCTATGGTTGATAATTAGTGGCCATTACGAAGCAGCCACTTTGTTGGCAGTTCGAGCAGCCTCATTGGCGGGAGCGCTAGTGTGGCACTCAAACCCGCTCTTTAAACCTCTATTCTACCTCGTCGGTCTCGAGGATGCCTCGTAGAAGCGTGAGGCAAATTTTAGTTTCTACTGATACCTCAAGAGCCCTGGCTAAACGTGCGAGTCCAAGTTGACTTGAATGCAGGTGATGAGAGTTCGTTTGCGGTACGTGAGTGATCGACAGGGAAAAAGAGAAAGTGCGGGGGCGGCGAGGTCGTATTGCTTGTTAGTTTATTAGGACATTTTGTTGCTTACGACTGCTGATAAGAATTGAGTAAAACTGGGCCATATTTCCAGAACACCCCTAAAACGGAAAAAGATCTTGGCCTGGAAGCGCACATTCATGAAGACTCGGGCCATAATAAATCCTAAGATTCTCCAAGATAGGGGTCTAAAATTCAAACTTTTGGCGACTAATGAGTTAAGATAAGTCACCTGATGCGGGGGTGTCGTGACGTCATCTTGCCGGAGTCCGGAGGTTTGTTGATCAGGGCCGAGTTCAACACTTTCACATCCGGTCCAGTGAAACACTCCACGTAGTCCAATTCTAGCAACAGAAGATCACTCATCTTACAATACCAAGCTTAGGTATTCTTTAGTAGTATTGTCGCCCATTTAACAAACCATATTAAACGTTATTATGTCGACGTCATTGGTAATAAAATTCATAGATATTTGAACCGTGGGCCGGAAGAACGTGGATATGCAATTTCTCCAAAAACTTTTTAAAGTAAAAACCAAACACGTTGATGGACCACCAGAAATTCCATTAATAACAATATAATTTTTACCTCGGTTGGAAGAACGTTGGATATACATTCTTTAACATTCACTTTTTCTTGCCGAACAACATTGGTTGTAAAACTAATATTTTCATAGTGAAAATGTTTTAAGCAAAAATGTATATCCAACGTATTTCCGGCCGAGGTAAACATTGTATTGTTTGTGAACGGAATTTTTGGTAGTCCATCAACATGTCATGTTCATGTTCATTTGTTGAAAATTTTATTACATTTCCTGGATACTAAATAGGTTTACCTGGTAAAACAAAACTATCATGGATACCCCTTTCTGGGAGTTGCTTAGATTCACTCGGACCAACTTATTTCACATATTATATAATTAATAATTGCTGATCACCAACTCCAGCGAATTTCACATAACAGGACCACATTTGGACTTCCAATTTTTACACAAAACGTTTAAAACATTGTTAGGTTTTTTTACTGTGTGTGTGTACTGTACTATACCTCATCCGCTAGGTTTTGTACTTGCCGAACACCTCATCCCACGACAGCTGAAACACCTTGTTATAGAGGTATTCCCCCTTTCCCGCCCCTGCCTTGGCTAGAGACACATCTTTCGCCAGTCTCATGGGTATCCGTCCCTTGTTTCAACGGTACCCGCCCCTCACACATTTCCACGAACCTAAACCCTGGAAGCAGATGGGGAGTACTGAGGAGTCTTTACACCAATGATATTTTACACCTATAGTAGGCTAGATCCTCAGTCTTGGTCCACTTCCGTGACAATTAGAAGCCATCTTGAGTAGGTCAGTTTGCATGTTAAAGTAGATAAGAGCGATTTATAGCCCAAATATTTTTCAAAATGGCTGTCAGGTTGACAATGACAGGTGAGCATAATTAGCCATAACACCAAATGATTACTAATTCCCTCATGCAATAACTTCATTATGAGTTTCTGTTTGTGCATTCCCCTGCTGCACAAGCTAAAACCTATCAAAAAATCCAAAAAAATACTTTATTGCATCTAAATATAATGTAAAGCTAAATTGAAACGCCAATCGGCATCTTGAATAGGTCAGATTGACATTTCAATTCGCTAAGCTCGCGCCAGTATCTACGCTCGTGCCTGTGCGGACGTATTGAAGACTGGGGATCTAGCCTAATACAGATTTAAATATCATTGTTGTTAACGGTATAAAAACCGTTGGTTTGCAATAGGAACCATCCTTGGTTTAGGGTCAGAATCACCTTTGCCAGGGCGTTGCTATGGGAGGCCATCTTGTGTGACGTCAGACGCATACCCACCTGCACTCGTCCAGCAGTGTGTCGCCCACAAGTCTGGGAATCACCAGGAACCGTTGTCTTCATAGAAATTCCTCTGTTCCCACTAAGTCTGGGGTTGTCCAGTGTAAATAAAAGATGGCGTCGCTGTCTGGTACAAGGCGACGTTGCCCCTTTCTTCCAGGTGGCGCATCACAACAGCGAGTCTCGAGGACGCCATGTTGCCATGTGTTCTGCCCGGAAGGAAGATCACGTGTCCAACAAGGAAGGTGGAAGGAAGGAACCACACATAGGTGGGTTCCAACCCAAACAACACCCAGCCAATCATCAAACTAAAATTAAGTCTCTCCTTCTTTATTGGGAAAATTGTAAAGTTCGCCACTTCAAATCTTAATGTAACGTAAACCAAGTCAATACCGGTTAATATGGACTCACATAAAAAAAGTAAATGGAAATAATTTACATTTTTATTGTGCAATACATCGGGTTTTATTTCACTTTAAGATGGCCAGAGTGTTGGTTGGTCTCGAACCTCAAGTTTTTCCTTTCTCACCTTTTTGGTTTTCCAACTAAAGTGTTTTTAAACCCCACTCTTACAAAACACCTAAAAGAGATAGCCTAGTATAGGGATCTAAAAGTCATGTACTTACGTGTGGTTAAACTTTATAGGTCACCGCTATAGTAGTTACGTGTTGGCTCGAGACTGGGGCAACCAGAACTCAGTACCTGCTTCGCCTACTCTTTACTGCCGCTTGTAATACACTCCAGTAGTTTCCTAGGTGTTTTCTAGCACCAGTGGCGGAACGTAGAGTCGTGGAGAAGGTTTGGGACACTTCTTTTCACCATTATACTATCCTAAATTAACTCAACGGTTGTCTTATATGGTATATAGGGTCATTTTCGATAATTCCAAGATCAGTAGTATTATATCAGCTATAGCAGGTCCCGCCCCCTTCGCTATATCTCCAGACTATTCCTTAAAATACCCTATAAATCTTTTAAAAAACTTTTTTTTCTTTTTTTAAAAATTTAAAAAAAAAATTCTCAAGGTAACTTCCCTAAAATTTTCTAAAGGTCGCGCTCGGGGGGTCCAGCCAGTCGGCGGCCAGGCATATTTGCTTCCATAAACATGAATAATATTGTGACTGTGCTCAAATCAACAGAGTATCAGGAAAATCCTCGCAGGAGTCCCTCAGGGTCCCCGTTAGGTCCTGTGCTTTTTCTGTGTATATAAAAGACATCCCTCTCTTAAAAATATTTTTCTGAGCATATATGCAGATGACACCGCAATTTTGACTTCTTCCTATAGAATCAGTTTCAATAAAAAAGCGACTGGAATCTGCGTTCATTAAAAAAAAAAAACATTTCCATCGATGGAGAATAAAAAGTCAATGACTCAAAAACGACCGCCATTCTGTTCACCAAGCGACGCCCACGAGACATCCAACCATTAATTTTTAACGAACAAATAATAGACTGGTCTAACGTCATGAAGTTTCCTAGGTGCATATCTTGACAAAAAGCTCACATTTACCCCACCACATCAATAGCAAAATTTCCCGCTAGCGTACTCTGCCGTATCACAACTGTATCCCCTATTTAATAGACGTAACATATGATATAAAAAATAAGTTTTATACTGTACACCATGGCAATCAGGCCCAATCATTACGTACGCATGTCCGGGATGGAGCTTACTTGCACTTCTAATTATAAAAAATTACAAATAGTTCAGAATAAATGCTTACGAATGATAGGGAATTTCCCAAAACACATGGATATCAGACCTACATGCATATTTTAATTTACCTACCATTAAGGATTTAAGGATCTTGTCTTTCAATTTTACCGATCGCTTCTATTCAAAATGTACAGACAATTCTCATAATATTCAATTTCTAGCCTTTGGGGACTACAGTCTATCCTCACTTACATATAAAAGGTACAAACACAAGCGTACTTAACATGTTCTACTTTAATCTATAATTTTTTATGTCTACTCTAATACCGTATTGTATTTATTACTTTATTTTAGAATTGTCTTACTTAGTTCCGAAGAGGTTTTTTTGATTAATCTTTTCCCTCGTTATATACATGTTTTTTTTTAAAATATCTCTATACAATAAGCTATATATATTTTTATTTTTATGTTAAAATGTTAAGAGCCTAATGGCTCAGGTAATTTTGTACACACTGTATGCACTGCTGTACCATTATTAAAAATAAATAAATACCTTAAAAAAAACAAAAAAACATAGAAGAACGACCATGACAAGCAATGCCCTAAGCTATCTCAAGTGTAGTAAACAGTAATTATGAACTTATTATTGCATTAGCTACATTTACAATATTGAACGCGCTGCATCAAACTAATGATCTATAATATTATTCCACGACCTATCAGGAGTGTTGCGATATAAACAAGACAATATTATCACTTACATACACAATGTTGCAAAATGACGGCATCTCCACAACTGTTCCGACTGACAAGAAAGTGAAACACGCTTACGTAACTGAATCACGTCTGTGCAGGTATACCACTAGTTTGAATTTCAATCAGTTCGCACGGCATTGCATTCTAATGACGTTCAACAGCTTCTACGATCCATAATTCATAACAGCTATTCACGTTGCACTTCCTACCTAGTAGGAATATTTTTAATCAAAAAAACATTACGTATTCAAAGTTCAAGAAAATTTTAACCAATAAACATTAAGTATTCAAATTTATATGTTGTATTCAATCAACAAAATGTTTTAAATTTTTTTTTTCACCTTTTCTTCCTATAAATATGAAGTCACAATACATCTGCGCTCTACCCATTAAGCTACACCTCATTTAAAAAATACCCCTACGGGGATTCTAACCCAGAACTGCAGTCTCAATATGCCTGCACTCTAACATTGAGCTATCGAAGCGTCTGATTAATTTATACTAAATGCATACTGCATTCTAATGAAACCAGTCTATGACCTTCAGAAGCTATTCACGTTGCACTTCCTACCTGCGACTAGCGCCAGGAAAAACACGCTTATATAACGTCATTAATCATACAAGGTATACACTTTGAATGTCAGGCGCTTAAGCCCAAACCGAGGACCATGGAGGGCGACGACACAGCCCGCCGACTGCCCTGGCTAGGCTTGCCCGACGACTGGCCTGGCCTGGCCCCAGCCTGGCCTGGCCGCCGACTAGCTGGGCCCCCCGGGCGCGACCTTTAGAAAATTTTAGGGAAGTTACCTTGAGAAAAAAAAATTCTAAAAAATTTTAAAAAAAGAAAAAAAAGTTTTTTAAAAGATTTATAGGGTTTTTAAGGATAGTCGGGAATATAGCGAAGGGGGGGACCTGCTATAGCTGATATAATGCACTAAGACGTTTCGAAGGCTCGTTTCTCACTGCGGGACCTTATCTTTAAAAGGCCCGAATAACAATTTTAGCTCTTATGTCCCCGCGAAGTGAAAAAGGCCCAAATTAAAAATAAATGCTACAGGCCAAAACAAAGCTTTTAATTTTGCCAAACTGCCAATAGGTCCTATTTCCAAAATGGGTATTCACCCCTAAACTCATTAATATTCTTTTCAGGCTATAACTAGAATTTAAAAAAGTAACAGAAAATTATTGGGCCCCTGACCCAAAAAAAATTTCAAATTTTCTTTTAATTTTCGGAAACATCCCCTAAGAAATAACATTGGACCATCTTTATGGCTCGTGCCTGGGGAGGATTTCGCCCCAAAAAATGTTGAAAATTTGGGGAAATCTGATTTTTTTTTTTTTGGGCGAGTCGTGGTTTCGGTAAAAATATGCTGATGCCAAGAGGGGTGTGATTGTGGAATGTGATTGGGGAAATGCTGTTTGTGCGTTTTTCAGTGAGGTTTTGGTCACATTTTTTGAAGACAGTTTTAAAAGGGCCATTTTAGATTGTACGATGCTCTGTATCTCGTGGAAAAAAATAGGAACTTTTTAAAAGCGTTTTTAGAATTCCCCCAAAACCCCAAATTTTGCAGATTTCGGGATAAAAAATTTTAAATTCTGAAAAATCAGCACAAAAAAAATTTTTAAACGGTCATTTAAGTGTAATTTTATTAAATGTATCATGTTTTAGAAAAAAAATTTTGGGGGAAATACCCCCTTTAAAGTGAACATGGGGTGACAGGCTGCACACCCATGGGTATGTCAGCTCTGATCAGACATTTTCGCCGGCAGAGTAGGCCCTATCCCGGGTTGACGGTCCTTTCAAGTACGCCGATCTCGCTCTCTCTAACAATCGCATTGCATCTCAAGTTTAATCTGTTCCTATTTCACTTTGGGTCATTGGTGATGTAAAGTGTTTTGGTGCCCTACCTTGCTAGTAGTCGGTATAGTAAAAGGCTAGGAAAAATAATTTCAGCATAAAAATTTTTCCCCTGTAAATTTTAAACTCCCTAATTACCATAAGGCAATTTTTGACTACTTGACACGACTGGTTTTAAGAAAATATTTTTTTTTTTAAAATCCGCAGATGATTGGAAAAGAAAGGAATTTTTCCAAGGGGTTAAGACCAAGGGGTTTAAAATTTTTGTTTTTTTACTTAAAATTAAAGAACATTTCGTTCTAATATTAAGTGGGTAGCCCGTAAAATTTTTTAAATAAATAATCAAAAAAATTATGTATTTTTTAATTTTTTGATTTAGCTTTTGTTTAAAATAAAACATAAATTTTGAATGGATGGAATGAAAAAATAGACAAAAAAATAAATCAGAACAAAATTTAAAGGGGAACTAAACATTAAGACCTGGTGTCAAGAAGAGAGAGATGGTTTTGGGAAGAAGTGCACAGAAAGATTGTGGGAGGTAGAAAAAAGGCGGGGTGGTAAAAAAAGCAAGAAATATAAGATGAAATTCATTGATGGGGAGATTGAGGAGAAAGGAAGTGACAGGCCTGGAAAACGATTTTCGTTGGTCTTGTGGTTAGCGTATCTGTTCCAATGCGAAGGTCCAGGGTTCGATTCCCGCTTAAGTAGAAGTTTTTTAACTTCTGTTTTGGATTTCAGTCCATCGTTCTTCCCTTAGGATTTTGTAAAGGTGACTTTGGAGCCGCCTAGCAACAAACACATAAAAAATTTCAGAGTTGTTTCTGAATGGGCCCTTGTTGATTCTGGCGTTGATTCGGGGGTGTTCGCACTGTCTACCTCTGATTGCTTATTTCCTATTTAAATATCGTTTTTTGGTTGGTTATCGCTCACTCGTCGTTGCGTCGGGCCTGCAGGGTTGGCTTGGTCGTTTTGATTTAACCCCCCCACTAAAAAATCAGTTATTAACTGAGTGGGTAACTTTTAAATAAATTTTATTTTTTTTAAAAAACTCAGTTACCAAAAGTCTAAAAAAAATTTTGATTATTTTAAAAAATTTAAAACAAAAACATGGGGTTTTGAGGGGTTTTGTTCACAAACCCAATCTGGCGAATATGTTGCCTGCTCGTCCACCACAAGTTATATCCCCGCCCCCTTTCGAGGAAGCAACGATTTGCAATACGTTTTGTAGTCCATTCTTCTATCCCTTTCTTTTTAATCTCTCTTTGGCTCCTTGGCGATGTTCTCCGGCTGTCCCTCCCGTCTTGGTAGCGCGGGGGCGGGCGTAGGGGGGAAGGACAGAGCCTTGCGGAAACCCTGGGAACAAGTAGCAGAAACTGTCAATATAATCCAATGTGAAGACAAAGATCTCTTCAACCTCCTTGGCGATGTTCTCCTGGCCGTACCTCCACGTTAGTATAGCTGGTGGCGGCGTAGTGACAGGACAGACCTTGCGGGAAAACCGGGGAACAAGTAGAAACTGTCAATATAATCCAATGTGAAGACAAAGATCTCTTCAACCTCCTTGGCGATGTTCTCCTGGCTCGTACCCTCCACGTCTATGTGTACGTCGGGGGCGGGGAGTGACAGGACAGAGCCGCGGAAACCCTGGGGCAAATAGCAGAAACTTTTTTAAAATTAAAACCAATGGAAAAAAAAGATTCTTCACCCCCTTGGCGATGTTCTCCGGGGTCGTACCCTCCAGTCTATTAGTAGCACGGTGGCGGCGTAGTGACAGGCAGAGCCTTGCGGAAAAACCCTGGGAACAAGTAGCAGAAACTGTCAATATAATCCAATGTGAAGACAAAGATCTATTCAACCTCCTTGGCGATGTTCTCCTGGCCGACCCTTTACATCTTGGGAGTAGCATCGGTGGCAGCGTAGTGACAGGACAGAGCCCTTTGGGGAAACCCCCGGGAACAAATAGCAGAAACTGTCAATATAATCCAATGTGAAGACAAAGATCTCTTCAACCTCCTTGGCGATGTTCTCCTGGCTCGTACCCTCCACGTCTATGTAGTAGCAGTCGGTGGCAGCGTAGTGACAGGACAGAGCCTTGCGGAAAACCCCGGGAAAATCGGGGAAAAACGTGACCAATATGAAAAAACCCCCGCTGCAAATTTATTTTTGTTACACTCTTTTCCCCAAACAGTTTTTTTATCACTAAATTCTAAAATCCCCTTTTAATAAATGTCGCTTGTACCCCCAAGCCTATTTTTGTGGGTCAAATGGCGCTATTTTCTTGGGGGTTAAATTTAATTCTTTGGTTCTGGATAATCCTTGGGGTTTTGCGCCTGACCCAGATGTTTCCCAACCATGTTGGCTACTGATCGTTTTAAAAAAGTCACCAACCTGGTTAGCGGAAAGTGAAGTCTCATCATCGCACACCAACAATCCAAGGACATCCGAACCATCTATGGGGCGTGAAAGTCTTCAATACACCAATTTTATTTCTTGTGTGCGTTTTTATCTAATTTTATTCATTGACCCTTTTGTATACGGGTTTTGTAACTGAATAGGATCGACCTAATTATTAAATTTAAAAAATAAAAAAATGCATGTGGCCTAGCCCAGGTATTTCCCTTTTCCCGTTTACACCCGACCCATGAATGAGGGGGGGTGGAAAAACACGGGTCTCCCTGTCCCACTCCAGGTGGGGGAGGGTGGTCCTCTAGCCTCGAACCAGTAGAAATCTTGTGGACGCCGTCTGTAAAAAAGAGGATTCAGATGGAAGAAGTTTATAACTAAACCCAAAAGTTTTAAATACGTCTTGGGAACCCTTTCCCAAGATTCAAGTGCTTGTTTCCCTTATCAGGGCCCGGATCCCCTTTAAAAAAGGGTATCCAAAAACGGCCCTTATTTTAGAAGTAAGCTGTTCTTAACCTATTTTAGGATTAAAAATTTTACTCGTTATAAATCGCAGAGGTGAAATTTTAGAGTTAAATAACTCCGAAAAAATGAGTAACTCCCTTTTGGGACACCGAGATGGGAGTTAAGCGAGGCTTACTCCTAAAAAAAACTCCGTTTTGGTTATCTCCCTTTATGGATCCTGAGGCTGAATTCACAAAACCCCCAACTAGGACACGTTAGGACACGTCTTTTGTTAAAATGTCCTAGCGGGCAAGTAGGACCGTCTTAACTAGGACAGTCTTTTGCATTAGGACAAATCTTATTAGGGGTTTTTGTTAATCCCGGGCCCGTGTCTAACTAGGTGGGAAAGACCGGATGTTGAAGAGAAATCAAACCCCTTTTTTCGCATTCACATGAGCAAAAAACACCAAAAACCCCACCCCTAACTTGGGGGAACGTGAGGATGTAGTTTGACCCCTTTTGGCTCCGGTACACACTAGGCAGCCGTTGTCCACCGTCACCTTCTCCATGGCTGCCAGGGGGGCGCATACGGGCGGCTGGGCTGAAGGGGAAGTGTGGAGGGCCCGCAACAACGAATTTTGTCGAAAAGTGAAAACGTGTAAATAAATCTTAAGTAAAACTTGACAAGTGGTTGGGAGCTGTAATTTGGCATTCAATTCCTTTTAAATTTTTTCAAACCAAATGATGTACACTGGTGTACGTACATGTGACACTCCCCAAATAACAAAAAATCATACCGGGACAAAAACGAATAAAATATCCTTATATGCTCGAAGCGATGCTGAATGGGTTTAAAACTATATTGTTCACGTCTACACAAAAAAACCGAGTGAAATGTGGTAAAAATCAAACAATCATCAATATCCATTATTTTTTGGGAAAAACCCTTTTTATTCAAAACTTTCGAAACTACTGATTGGTAGTTCCATAGTGATGACTAGTTCCTGGCTGTTAAAATTTTCCTGCAACTTTAGCTGGACTTTCAAAAACCCTGCCCTTTCATCCAATTGTTAAAAAAGAAAAATGCATAAAAAAATTTTAATGCCTTTGGGTTTCGAGACGATAGGTGATAAATGAGGGTAAGGTTATGAACAGAAGGAGGAGGGAAACACGGTACCGGGACGTACCATCCTTTCGAAAAATACCAAGGGGACCAACGGCTTAAGTCCCATTCAAAGGACGGTGTAAAAATTTACGTCACATAGGTTCCTCCACAACCCGGACTGCCGAGCAGACGTCGAGGTGAAAGAAGCCCTTTCACTAGCTCTCGAACCCTCCATCTGCTCTAACCAGCGGTATACATGTTTCAGCGCAGAGCGGTCACCCACTCTACCCCTGACCACGCAAATTATTTTATTGTTATTTTAACTAATTTTAGCCCCTAGGTGTTAAGAGTCAAAACTCGTTGCATGAGGCCACCCTTAACCATTTAGATATTTATTAAAACTGATCAGAATACATCGCAATTCGGTGGCAGAGTACAATATTGTTACATTTAATTATATACCAAATATAATTATAACACATTACAAAATTTCTAAAAATACAGTTTGCTGCCAAGTCCTTGAATACTTCCCAAGGTATGGTAAAGTCATTCCACTCCACTATTTCTAATTCAACCGGAGACTTCAAACTATTCCTTCTATATTTCACATCTCTTCCAATCTTGTACAGATGATCTTTTCTTCCAATATACCTTGCTGCTCTCATTCTAATTTCTATTTCATTCCATTGTGATTACTTTATTTTATTTATTTATTTTATTTTCTCAAGCATTTGAGCTTATAAATGAGAGAAGAGTGGGAAGACCTCGAGACAGTTATAAAGACCAAGTACAGGTAGATTTGGAGGAGAGAGGAGAAAGGTGGGTAGTGGTTGAAGAGAGAGAGATGGTGGGATTTAGGAAGACAGGAAAAAGTGGAGAGAAGTGGTGTTACGACAAGAGAATGAGGAAGAAGACGATGAGGTGCCGAGCTTGGCAGGCCGGTGCTGATTCTGTGATGCCCAAGATCAATTGGTGGAAACACCCCTTTACCCAACTAAATGATGTTGGAATAAAGTGTAGTGATGTATACATATTTAATGTCTATCCTACTTTAAGTCTATGATCCGGTAGCGCCACTACATATCTAACCTGGTGCAGCGGATGCTTCGCCGTCATCTCCCCAGCGTCCGGAGGTTTGTTGATCAGCATTGAGTTGACAGCCTTGATGTTGGGTCCGGTGAAACATTCTGCGTAGTCCAGGAGCTGCCGAGAAATACAATCATATTTTAATATCAGTCACATGGAGATAGGTACCTTTATACGTGCTCGGGTAGAACACAAATCTGGGAGCGAAGCTATACTTAACAACAGATCGTTGAAGAGGAATACATTAATAAATAAATTGTATTTAGAGTCGTCTACCTAATCAGTTTATAACTGATTTTCAGTGGGGGACAGTAAATCAAAGCGACCAAGCCAACCCTGTCGGCCCCCACGCAATCGACGATTGAGCGATAACCAACCAAAGATCGATATTTTTTTCAATCAATGGTATGGACAGTGTGAACACCCGCGGATCTACACCAGAATCAACAAGGCCGATTCAGAACAACTCTGAATTTATTATGTGCTTCGTTGCTAGGACGGCTCCAAAGTCACTGTTTACAAACTCCTAGGTCCTAAGACAAGAACTGATGGACTCAAGTCCAAATCAGAAGTTAAAAAACTTCTGACTATAGACGGGAATCGAACCCTGGAACTTCTGCATTGGAAGCAGATACGCTAACCACAAGGCCAACGAGCCACACATACATAAATACATACATACATTAATAAAATAATGCGTTATAGTCCACCGTTCCAATCTCGTTGTTGGTGGAGGTGCCGGGTACATAAATATAAAATACCTTCCTGTTCGTGCATGTCTCGTTGATGGTGGGGGGGGGGGGGGGGGGAATTTCTTGGGTTGTTCCAAGAATCGTGGAATATCAAGGTTAAGAGATTTTGAAGGTTCCCTGAAAATTTAATCAGGGTTGGAGTAGCCGTTTATCCGGGATATATTGAATAAACGGGACAAAAATTGTACGAAAACTAGAAACCAACTATAGAGTACTCTTACGTTTTTCACGAGAATCTTTTTGTATTCAAAACCAAGGAAAGTATAAGTTTAGAGATTTCGAAGGTCCAGTGAAAATTTTATGAAGATCTGAATAGCCGTTTGTCCTGTGTAACTCTTACAAAACAATATACAAAGAAACGCCCTAGTCATTTTTCTCGGGTATAATAAAGTCTCAGCTATGTTCATCCAAAACGTTAATCATTACACACTAATTTTATTCTGCTACAGGTTAAAAGCTTCTTTTCTCACCTCTTCCAATACGACGTACTTCCTAAGGACACTATCGTGCACTAGGTCCTGAACCTTGTAGTACAGGAACTCCCCCTTGGCGTTGCTCTTAGCCAGTGACAAGTCCTTCATAAAGGGGGTATTGGCCCTTGTCGATCCTACCCTCGCAAAGGTCTACAAACCTGAGTCTGGAAAGTGATACAAATATATTTTGAAGTTGCATAGTACACGAAATAGTTTACGCTTTATGAGTAATAAAATATAAAATACTGAAATATAATCTTGACATGTTTTATTCAGTATGTTTAACTACTGTGCTAGTAAAATTATTATTATTAGAGAGGTTTTAAGGAAATGAGTAAATTTAGATGAGATATTAAATCTTTAATCGAGTTTTGTTGACTAGAATAATCTTTACATTTAAAACATTTCTGTATCCATAATAATTTTCTTATATAATTAGTAAGCCAATCGTAAAACAAAATGTTAAAAATGTCCTTTTCCACTAATTAGTACACAACCAAAACAAATGTGAATTAATGTCGAAAATTACGAAGAAATATTAAAGAGCTCGTGTCTTTAACGCCTGAAAGGCAGGCAAACATCCATTTGTGCATGCTTTACAAAATATTTCGAAATAAACTTTTTGACTAATTTACAAAATACAATACTTAACGAGGTACTTCTTAAAGAAACAGAAGATATGTATAAAAAAAACAATGACAAATAGTACCCACCTGCACTCGTCCAGTAATGCGTCGCCCACAAGTTTGGGAATCACTAGGAAACCGTTGTCTTCATAGAACTTCCTCTGTTCCCAGCTCAGTCTGGGGTTGTCCAGGGTGTAAAAAAGATGGCGTCGCTGTCTGGTTCAATGCGACGTTGCCCCTGCCCTCCGGGTGGCGCTTCACAACAGCGAGTCTCGAGGACGCCAAAGTTGCCGTTACCTCAATTACCAATAGTGATTCCTTCAGTGTTTGTTTACATTGGCTGGATGTTGCTGAAATATAATTTACGGGTACGTTATACCAAATTAGGGAGCGAAGCGACTTAATTTTATGATTATTTGAAGAAGAACCACAAATAAATTATAACTTTGCATTATTAAAATTACTAAGTAACGTCTCATATTAAGCACTTTGGCTATTCAGACGATGAGTGGTGATAGATGAGATAAAGTATGAACAGAAGGGAGGAGGGGAAACCCCGTACCGCCACGTAGCCTACTCTTTCGAAAAGTCCCAAGGGACCACGGCTTAACGTCCCATCCGAAGAACGAAACCTTGACAGTCTAGGTTCCTCCAGACCTGACTGCCGGCAAAGTAAGAACGAAGCCGTTACACTAGTTCTCGAACCTCCATCTGCCTAACCACGGTATCGTAGTTTCAGGCAGAGCGACACCCCTCGACCCTACCACGCCCGAAGGCGCTTAGCTTCGGTGTTCGAGTGGGAACCGGTTAAACGACATCGCTAAAACCTCTGGCTTTAGTGGATGTCTAAGTAGGTAAACAAAAAATGTCTTTTTAACAAAAAAACCTTCCCCCCTGACCCAAGGGGTCACTTAAACATATGTACCATCCTTCTTAAAAAGACAATATTAAGAAACGCATGTCATCGAGGTCCCCGGGTTTTTTGTGGACTTACCGTGTACAGACGAAATTACTGAAAGATTATAAAACCTACTCTAGGAAAACGCAAAAGTCCCCCCCGCTTTGTGGATGAGCGTTTTTTTTTGCGTTTTTTGCGTTTTTTTTGAAAAAAAAATTTTCCTTTAAATGTTTTTTGAATGCTTGTATGATTGTTGTAAAGTTTCTATTGTAACTTTTTTTAAATTGGTACTAAAAAACCTCAAAAAACCAAGAAAAACCTTTATTTCTGTGGATTTGACAAATTTTTTAAACTTTTTCTTTAAAAAGGGACTACATCCCATAACCTTAATGTCCATGTAAAATCGAACGTTGTAGCCCCCCTTTTTGGTAAATCGCCCAAATTTTGTCGAAAAATATCGTACAAAAATTGAAAACTAATTTTAAAAAACCATTATTTCTATGATTCTAGTTACTTTTTAAACTTCTTTTTTCATAAGGTTCTACATCCCATATCTTAATGTCCATGTAAATATAACGTTGTAGCCCCCCCCGTTTTTGGGCAAATCGGCCCAAAAGTGACGAAAATATCCCCGAAAAAAATCGAAAAAAATCTAAAGTACATATTCATGGAAAAATTTTTTCGATTGTACCCAAAAACAATCACCTCTAGTTCAGGAAAACGAAGGTCCCCCAAATTTTTTATCAAATCGCTTATGGGCGTTTGCCCCCCGGGAAACCTGCTAACAAAAGACAAAAAAACGAAAAAAAACAAAAAAAAAAATTGGGGGCTAAATTTTTTTTTGGGGGGTCAGTGAATTTAAGTTTTCGCTACGCTCATCCCTAAGGTTCTTAGTCTCTTTTTTTTTATAGAAATTTTTACAAGTTTTTCCAAAGGGTTTCTATTCCGTGTATAATGCTTCGCGAAAGGTTTTTTTTCATTCGTGGCGAGGTTGACGAGTTGGGCTTCATAGCGCCCCTTTATCTTACTTTTTTTTTTTACTATGTGTGTTTTTTCTTTTTCTTCTACGTTGAACTTTTTTTTTTTAGGCCCCAATTCCCCCACTCTTGTAAAATAATTTTGTAATTTTTTTTAGGATACAGTAATCTACAAATTTAACAAAACCAAACAAAAATTTTGTTGACCCTTAAGGATAGATGTCAATAATATACATTAACATTGCATAACAACAACATAAAACAATACCTTTATAGTCAAAATACCAGGTCAACAAAATATAATTTGCTCAAACATAAACAAAATTATACATACTACACATATGAATGGATACTAGGTGTGTAAGTGTTACAAAAATAAATACAAATTAACTTAATTAAACATTAAGTGTTTAAACTCAAGTCTGGGTAGCCACAGGCCCTAATCACCCACTCTATCATTTATTTAAGATCTTGATCTTGAAGAAACAACTCCATGGAGTAGAAGGTAAGCTTTATTAGTTAATTGTTAATTTATTTCGGAATCCAAGACTCTGGTCAATGGTATTATTGCATATTATTGTATTGGCCTGTTATATTGAAGTACAACTTCTCATTGGTCGATTGTTGGATGAGCGTAGCGAGCGTAGCGAGCGAAGCGAAGATTCCATTTCACTACACTGGAGAAAAAAATCCGGAATGTTTTTTTTTCTTTCTTTTTTTTCTGTATTTTTGTGTGTTTGTTAACACGATTCCGGCTAAACCGATACTCCGATTGCAATGAAATTTTATGGAGGCCTTCGAAATCTCTGAACTTAGAACTGCCACGTTTTTGAGCGCAATCGGGAATTTTTTTCTTATAAAAAACGCAATTTTACGATTTTTTTCGATTTTTAAACAATTTCTTCGACTTATAACACTTACATGCTTTATCCGATTGTAATGATTTTTTAACAGAACCTTAATTTTACGAATTAAGATATTCGTGTGAAATTTGAGCGTAATCGAAAAATTATTTCTCATGAAAATAGAAATTTTACGGGTTTTTTCTTTTTTAAAACAATTCTTTGACTTATAACACCTACATGCTTTATCCTATTGTAATGATTTTTTCATAGAACCTTAATTTCATGAATTAATATACTCGTGTTAAATTTGAGCGCAATCGAATAATTATTTCTTATGAAAATTGCAATTTTACGATTTTTTTCTTCTTTAAAAATTACGTAAAAATTACGATTTATTAAAAAAATTAAGTTAATTTTTAATTTTATTTAATTTAATTTAAAAAAATCTTCGACTAAGTAATGATTATTTCACAGAACAACAGAAAATACGCGTAACACAATGCAGCTCAATGCACCAATAACGCTCATCCAACAACGCGGCGGAACTTAAGCGTTTTCCTAGTAAGGATTATCAACGTCTGATTGGTCCGTCGTAAGGATTTTGCTGTTAAAATTTCTCAATTTAAGTGATCGGGTAAGCAGTCAGAGCTTGTCAACTTCTGATTTGAACTTAAATCCATCAGTTCTTGGCTTAGAAATTTGGAAACGGTGTCTTTGGAGCCGTCCTAGCAACGAGGCGCATAATTGGATGAGCGTAGCGAAAACTTCAATTTCACCGCCCCCCCCAAAAAATTTAGCTCGGGGTGTTTTTTTTTTTTTTTTTTTTTTTCGTTTTTCTGTCTGTTTGTTCGCTCTCTACCGGGCAAACGGCATATGCGATCTTGATGAAAATTTGACACGACCTTCGTTTTCTCTGAACTTAGACTTGCCACGTTTTTGGGTACAATCGAAGAAATATTTCTCATGAATATCGTACTTTTACGATTTTTTTTCGATTTTTAGTGCGATATTTTCGTGTCATTTGGGCCAATTCTGACCAAACGGGTGGGGCTACAACGTTCATATTTCACATGGACATTAAGGTAATGGTGATGTATTGCTTTCTGAAAGAAAAAGTTGAAAAAGTTAGCCAGAATCGAGAGAAATAAAGCTTTTAATATTCGTTTTTTGACTTTTTGTGCGATATTTTCGTGCCATTTGGGCCAATTCTGACCAAACGGGTGGGGCTACAACGTTCATATTATACATGGACATTAAGGTTATGGTTATGTAGTACCTTTTGAAAGAAAAAGTGGAAAAATTTAGCCAGAATCCATAGAAATAAAGCTTTTAATACAAGTTTTTTACGGTAAATAATACCAATTGACAAGAAACAAAAGAAACTTGACAACATTCACCTACAATGCGTAGGCAGCAAAACAAAGCACTTGCAAAAGTAAAGATATCCCACGCAAACTAAAACCTTTAAAAAGCTCATCCATCAACGCGGCGGGACTTTAGCGTTTTCCTAGTAAATTCTAATGTCATTCCGAATCAGCTTTGTTGAATCTGGCATGCACTGTCCGCTGGTGGAATCGTGTCCAGCTTGATTGATTGGTGTCGGTGCCGGTATCTCATTGGTCATAGTTAGCTCGTCGATGGTGTCGGCGCCCAAAGGGCCAGCTTTAAAAATGTAGGCCTAATGTCCTCCACTAAAAGTCAGTTCCGTGACTGAGTGAGTACACTTTAAATACGCGAATTTAATTAATTGGATGAGCGTAGCGAGCGAAGCTAAAACTTCAATTTAACTGACCCCTCAAAAAAATTAGCTCCAATTTTTTTCGTTTTGTTTGTTTTTCTGTCTGTTTGTTCGAACGATTCCGGGCAAACGGCATATGCGATCTTGATGAAATTTTGAGGGGACCTTCGAAATCTCTGAACTTAGACGTGCCACGTTTTTGAGTGCAATCGAAGAAAAATTTCTCATGAATATCGTACTTTTACGATTTTTTCTATTTTTAGTGCGAAATTTTCGTGACATTTTCCCGATTCTGACCAAACGGGGGGGGCTAGAACGTTCATATTTCACATGGACATTAAGGTTATGGTGATATAGTACCTTGGGAAAGAAAAAGTTGAAAAAGTAAGCCAGAATCCAAAGAAATAAAGGTTTTAAAATGACTTTTTTTAGGTTTAAAATAACAATAAACAAGTAACAATAGAAACTTGACAACAATCACCTACAATGCATTCACAAAGCACTTGCAAAGGAAAAGTGGTCCCACACAAACTAAAAACTTACAAAAACGCTCATCCATCAACGCGGCGGGACTTTAGCGTTTCCTAGTTAATATCTAGATCGTTTTCTATATGATTTTGTTGTTCTTATAACCAAAACAAAAACAATTTAACACGTAAATTCTATCCCCTTATAACAATGTTAGTTGTTAAGAACTTATAGCAACAAGATTCTAGCGACTTACCGTCTAACTCCAAGCCCAGACAGAAGTGTTCTCGTTCTGACTGTTGATTCAGACGAGTTTCTTGCCAATCTGCTAACGTCCAAGGTCTACTAGAATCTTAGCGAATTCCTTATAGGCTCAAGGTTATATTATCTTCAGGCGAGTCACACTCGCTGTTGTTTACATGTCGGCTCGTGAGTTCATTCACGCCGTAAAAACACAAAGCAGGCGTTCAAGAATGAAATTTATCATCGCTTATCAAAAATATATATATTTAGAATCAACCCATTCAAATACAAGAAGTGAAGTGATTGTGTGCTTCGTTGCTAGGCCGGTCCTAACGTTCCAAATTACTGATTGCATCTTTAATTGGTTAAAGTACATTGCAGAAGGTAAAGCATATCTCCCTGAACCGGGGTTAGAACCTGGGTCCGTCTGCATAGGTACAGCTGGAGATAGACCCAAAGGACTAACAATAAGATGTTTTTACCAATCTAATAGAAATTTTATTGTGCAAATTTACGGTAATACAGACTATGACTTGCATTTAGACCCAAGAAATTTTTTAATTGTATTATTTTTATTTTTGGACACATAAGCCCAGGATTCAAATCTTAATCCTAAGGTTTGGCTGTATTTGTTCAAGTTCTTGTTGTGTGTTGGATTATTTTCTCTACAATTAGAATGGAAATTAAATCTATGTATTTAACGTAGCTACCAGTGAAGTGTTCCACCGCGTTTTATCAAACGTGCTATTGTTTCTTATCTACATTTCTGCGCATTGGATGACATCGATATGAGAGTGATTAGACTAGATAGATAAAACATCAATATTATCGTTTTTATTGTTTTTGAGTGGAATCGTCTAATAAATCAGATTTTTTTTTTTTTTATCTTTTTTGATGATTTTTCTCTTTCTTTATTTTTATTCAATTTCTTAATCCGTTTTTTCCCCTTTTTATATTTGGCTCATTCCTTTGAATTTGTTACCAAAATTATTGTATTAATACATTGTTGTTGTAATATTACTATTTCAAATATTTACTTAACTGTAGTTCATTATTGTGTCCGCATATGTAATTAGATTTATTTTGTTGTGTCCTTTGTAAATCAGTTTTTTTTTAACTAAATAGGATATAGACGTTAAATAAATAAATAAATAAATAAATAAATAAAATTAATGTTTTTAAGTAATTGAAATATGTCACTTAAAATGTGTAGTAGTATACGAAAAATCATTTCGGGCACGAGGCGCACATAAAATTGTTTAAAAATTGTAATCGTACCTAGTTTTCCACTGCAAATTGAGAAATGAGTGGTTTTTGCTTTATATTCAGAAATTATAATTTTTTGCTTTGTCATCAAAATTTAAAACACTTCATTTTTACTAGGACCATTTTTCATTATGTAAGTTATCACCTATCTGCATAATATACAATGGAATTCATCTTCCCTAAAGTCACTCCGATTTATCGTGTTGGATGTTAAGACGAATCTTTGATATTAATGTTAATGATTTATTGTTAAGTTGCGGATAATGGTAGAAAAGTGTATTCAACATTGTGTGATTTCAACCCACCCTTTGGTAAAATAGATTTAAGGTGCATTACTTATGTTCATAAGCGACAAGAGTCATGTAAGTTATAGCTACATAAGAACCATGGGTGGCTCCAAAAATCACCATTTACACATTTGTAAGCCAAGAATTGATGGACCTAACTCCTCATCAGAATACATTTAAATGAAAAAATAATCTTTAAGGGTCATCGCGTTCCATATTGTGAGCGGGCGAGGGATTTATGGATAAGGGACGATAAGCAAATTTGTAATTTCCCTAGTCATCTTGCAACTCAAAACCAAGAGGGAAACGACAAGGTGTAGAAGATTAACATAAAATAAAGATATACAGAGTAAAGCTGCATAGAGTAAAAATAGTTGTATTTATTTATTTACAAAGGTTGGCATGTGATGTGGCAAATATTTGCTTTACAAAGTCATTTCTTGCCCTCGAGCCAAAAGGCTTCGATATTGCCACAGCATCTTGTAGTCCATGCCTTCCACCCCTCTCTTGTGCAGGATCTCTTCAATCTCCTTGGCGATGTTCTCCTGGCTCGTACCCTCCACGTCTATGTAGTAGCAGTCGGTGGCAGCGTAGTGGCTAGAGATAGCCTTGCGGAAACCCTGCGAGTATATTAAGAGAGTATAGGACATGCGTTTTAGGCAAATTGCTGTTCGCTCGGCCAACTGACACCACAGGTGTCTGAAATTTTGAACATATGTCACAAATGTGGAATTATATGGCTCTGCAGTAACACATTTTTAAATTTTGTTTTAAAATAATTTATAAAAATTAAATTAGTTTTTACGAATTTTGATTTTGTTAAAAACTCCAAAATTGACCATATTCGTGATTTTTTTCTGACTGATTAAGTCAAAATTTGGAAAATCTATGACCACAGGGCTGTCTATGTATGCTTTATTGACAACTTTGCAAAGTTTCATATACGTCGGATGCATCATGGCCGAGCGAATAGCTATTTGCTAACAGCCAAATGTGTCCCATTCCCTCTTAATATGTTATCCAATGTGAAAATAACGTCACACAATATCAACTAAGAAATCCATTTTGCCTTTAATCACTTCTATCACCATTTTTACAATAATTATTTCTACCATTATATTCTGACATGTAAGAGGACTTATAGCTTATGGCTGAACATCAAAACCATTTAATTTGTCTTTTGAAAGTGATACAGACTCATGTAAACACTAATTTACTTCTTAATCACATCATTATTTAAGAATATCATATTATCAATGGTTTTAACACACAATCCCTAAAACACTTTCTGATTCAAATTTCCTGCAATTAGTCTTATTGTGTGCATGTATGTATTGTATATCAGCCATCTTTAAAAAGTAGAGCCATGTTTTAAAAGTAAATAACCTTTAAAAACATTTTAAAAAAATCATCTTGTCTAATATGTCTGTTGAAAACAGTTCCCCTTCAATTTATTTAGCATTATGTGTTAATTAAATGTGGATGCGAGTGCTAGATATAACAAAGTAAGATACAATAATGAATAGTCGTGTACCTTGGTTCTGTTGACACCTGACCCGTGTATAAGAAGGGGGTGGAAGAACACGGTGTCTCCCTTGTCCATCTCCAGGTTGAGTACGGGGTGGTTGTCGTAGCCTCGGATGCCGTGGTAAGCCTTGTTCACTCCGTTCTGTGGAATACGGAAGATGTTACAACTAATATAAATATAACCACAGATGCAGGGATTAGAATTACTAAAAATATTGTCTGTCTGGAATACTGGAACACCTAGGTTCACCAGATCACCTACCACCTGCCGCTCCACTCGCTCACCGAATATCCTCTAGGAGATTCAGTGGACGTTGCTGGAGCCCTATTCCATTTTTGTTCCTGTGGGTTCACAAATTCCATACAAATGTGCATTTTATGGTCACCATTTGGTATACTTGGAATATGCCACATGAGTTATCAAGGTAGTACAAAGCATATTAAATTATGTAAACTTGACCTTCATAATGATTACCAGTAACTGCCTGGCTTAGCTTTATCACTGATTCTAAAAATAAATAACTGAAGATTAATTTCAAAAAATAAAATAAGCAGCTCTGTCAAGGAGGGTAGGCTACACCACCAGGTGCACTGAGCACTGAGTTGCAACGCTGGTTGGAATTTCAACTCACCTAAAAACTCGCAAGTTACTCGAGTAACGTTGATACACTCGTTCATGTAAACGATAACAAGTCAAGTCTGCACGTCATTTAGAATGCGTGTGCCCAGCAACGCTGCAGGTGTGAAGGTTAGAAACTACTACCTTACGACGGTATTTCTATGCACATTAAAACACAAGTGAGTAACCCTTGTTTAACCCAAGTTGATTTAACTCCAGTGATAAAAGCCAGGTCTAATCAAAAGGTTCGTTTTTTTATCCTGCACTTTTCTGTGGTGCTGGTGTAGGGTGTAGACCGGAAAACGTCGATAGTGTAGTAACACTACAGCAAGACAAAAAAACGCTTTGGTGTAGCATTATTTGATCAGTTAAATAATTATGTACAATTTTGATTTCTATTTACGTTTTAATGAAATAAGTAATGTATATAATATAAAACAATATTATTTCTGGTATAAAGCCTAGAAGAAATGTTGACATTACGTTAAAACACAGTTCAATTTAAGTTGCCGCCATCTTTTCACTGCACTACACCGCACACTTACATCTGGAGCTGGTGTTACACCGCGGTAAAGTGTAAGTTTACATTGGACAAAATAACGCCATAGTGTAAGGTGCACGGGGACAGAATAACGCGTTAGTGTTCTACACCCTGCACCAGCGACGGCAGTGCAGGACAAAAAAACGAACCTAGAGATCACACAACACTCACCTCCCACTGAGGATATTCGTGTCCTAGTAGTTGACCCTTGTGGGTCCCAGGTAGCACCACTAGACAGCCGTTTTCCACTGTCACCTTCTCCATAGCTGTCCAGGAGGCGACTATCTTATCGGCCGGTCTGAAGGGAAAGTAGTGAAGATCCTGAAACAATTATCCCAGTAACATAGGAATTGTGCCAGTGTTTGAAAAAACAAATGTACTGAAGATCTACAGGGCCCTGCTAAGGAATAAGCAATACGCCCTTTGAATCTTCGGCGGAGAACTCAACTAGGATATGAAGCAGGGGCGGGGGGAGCGCGACAGCCCCCGCTATGAGACTGCAGTTTTCATTTCATTGCATAGCCAACTATCACCATGTAAACTATCATTGGATGAGCGTAGCGAGCGAAGCGAAGATTCCATTTCACTACACTGGAGAAAAAAATCCGGAATGTTTTTTTTTCTTTTTTTTCCTGTATTTTTGTGTGTCTGTTAACACGATTCCGGCTAAACCGATACTCCAATTGCGATGAAATTTTATGGAGGCCTTCAAAATCTCTGAACGAAGAACTGCCACGTTTTTGAGCGCAATTGAAAAATTATTTCTCATGAAAATCGCAATTTTACGATTTTTTTCGATTTTTAAAAAATTTCTTCAGCTTATAACACCTACATGCTGTGTTAGATTTAAATGATTTTTTCACAGAACCTTAATTTTATGAATTTAGGTATTCGTGTGAAATTTGAGCGCAATTAAAAAACTATTTCTCGTGAAAATCGAAATTTTTTCTTTTTTTCTTTTTTAAAACAATAATTCTTTGACTTATAACACCTACATGCTTTATCCTATTGTAATAATTTTTCACAGAACCTTAATTTTATAAATTCATATATTTGTGTAAAATTTGTGCGCAATCGAATAATTATTTCTTATGAAAATTTCAATATTACGATTTTTTCCTTTTTTTAAATTACAATTAATTAAAAAAAAAATTAAGTTCATTTTTCTTTTAATTTAATTTAATTTAAAAAAAAATCTTCAACTAAGTTATGATTTTTTCACAGAACAACAGAAAATCCGCGTAACACAATGGCAGCTCAATGCACCAGCTGGAACTTACCCCAAACTCAGTTCTAGTTTTGCAACGTAACCCTGAGGTATGCCCATTGACCCACTGGCAATTATTCCTAGATATGCTACTGCTTTCAATGTTCGTTTCATAAGGGGTATTAAAAATTGTGATTTTTTAAACATTTGTGTGGGGCCTAACTGGTTGGGACCATCCCTGTTATGGTTTCATCTCGTCAATCTGAAACTGTTGACACAGATGTGAAAACCTTCATACAACTACTTCCTTAAAAGAAGCGCGCCCACTCCACGAAAGGGCTAGATCCACAGCACAGCTGAAATTTAGGTGATCTTAGGAAGTTAGTAAATTGAATTTAATTTGAGATTTTCGTTTTTCAGTGACATCCGGCTGAAGATTTAGAGGACTTGGCAGCTAGTTGTGTGAACTAGCTAGGAGAAGGTGTTGTCTCACACAAAGCTCTGTACTCACCTGATGCAGGGGATGCTGTGACGTCATCTTGCCCGAGTCTGGAGGTTTGTTGATCAGCATGGTGTGGACAGCCTTGATGTTGGGTCCGGTGAAACACTCCACGTAGTCCAGGAGCTGGAGACAGGTGAAGAGTACATCATAAATACAATCTCAAACACATTTCCACCTATGAATAAATAAATAAATACATAAATAAATAAATAAATAAATAAATAATACATAAATAAATAATTAAATAAATAAATAAATCAAACAAATAAATAAATAAATAAATAAATAAATAAATAAATAAATAAATAATAAATAAATTGTATTTAGAGTCTACCCACTCAGTTATATAACTGATTTTTAGTGGGGAACAGTAAATCAAAGCGACCAAGCCAACCCTGTAGGCCTTGACGCAATCGACGAGGAGCGATAACCAACCAAAGATCAATATTTTTAATAGGAAATATAGCAATCAGTGGTATGGACAGTGCGAACACCCGCGGATCAACGCCAGAATCAACAAGGCCGGTTCAGAACAACTTTGAATTTATTATGTGCCTTGTTGCTTTGCATGTATTGTTTGAATTTTGGATATTGCTTTACGTCTCATATTTATGCAACTTGGCTAATCGAGACGAAGGGAGGGACGTTAGGGATGACGCGGGGGGACAAGGGGTGGACAGGCCTGTGCTGGTCAGAACCAGCCACAAGCGTATGGGGAGGGCAGGGGTTCCCCCACGTCGTGGTCGTCTCCGTCTGTGTCATCATCCGTCCGTGTTGTCATTGTCGTCGCCGTCGGAGAGGTAGTCAAAGGGAAGGGAAAAGTTCCCCGACGACGTCCCAGAGCTCGCCATTAATTTCAGAGAGAAAAACTCCCGTAATCACGGGCCAGCATGCATACATGCGAAAAGGAAATTTTTGTGCTCGTTGCTCTGCTAGGACTATGTAGGGTTGAGCGGTACTCTGCGTATCTAACGGAAAGAAATTGTTTTGTGCCAAGATTTCTGGGCTCAGCGTTTCTTCATCTTCACTCTGTGCCTATTTACCAATTTACCCCACTCTGTTTTCAATGTCACATCTTTACTTTTCTCATTCGGTCCCACGATTCACCTCGCTTTCAGTGCCTCATTCGGTCAATTTCCCCCAATTTTATTTTGATCTTCCTACTTTTCTTTTCTCCTCTTCCATCATTTCAAAATCTCGCCTGGCCATCATTTGTAATTAATTTTAACGAAGGGAATAATTCTTTGTTTTATTATGGTATAATTATTATTACATTAAAAAGGATTAATGTGAAGAAATTTCTGAAAAAGCAGTTTGCACTAGGAAGCGGAGACGAATGGCACAAACTGAGGTGCGAAGAGGTGAAGAAATGGGAGTGAAAAGACGATACGCATCCAAGGAAAATAAACACCGTGTAAAGTGGTGGAACGAACGAAACTATGGCGAGAATTTGTGGAGAAACCTGAGAAGAGAGTGAAGGAACAAATTCTAGAGAGAGAGAGAACTTTTATTTTTTAACAAAACAAAACTCTGTTGTACAAATACAATTGCCACAAGGACACAGAATAAAAATAACATTCATTGATTAATAAGTAATAACAATTAAAAAAAGAGGTAAAAATTTAAATACAAAAACAAGAAATGAGTAATAATAATACAATTAAAAAATTACATGTTTAGACCATAAAGGTGATTCCTAAGAATAGCAATGGAACCTTTTAATGCCACCATTGAAACCTCTTGTATCAGTGTTTTGCCTAATTTAAATGTATTGCAAAAATCAACAAAAAACTTTGGGATTGTCCCCCTTGCACCAACAAACAATCCGATGACATGTATTGGGTCTGCATGGTATTTGTCTGCATAGTATGGCATTGTAAATAAATACGGATACGGAAGAAGCAGAATTATTATAGACATTGTTAGAAGATTTCGATTGATAGTGGACAAAGTGGTTAGATCCCTCAGCCCTACCATACTTTATTGTTCAAAACATGGATAGGTGATTATGATACAAATAATCATTTTTGTTAATGGGTTTAACAATGACGGTCTTTGTTCAGACTTTGTAAAACTTTGCATTTTGAAAAGTCTAAATTAACCATTCTAGGCGGTGGAACAAGAGGCAGACCCGGGCAGCGATGGCAGGATATTGTGACGAAAGGCTTACAATTAGGAGTATACGATGGGAATCAACGAATGGTGGCAGGACATTGTGAGGAAAGAGGTACAATCAGGAGTAGACGGCTTAATGTCGATGAACGAATAGTGGCAGGATTTAAGTAGTGAATGCTAGAGACTATCTACCACTAACCCATTTAATGATTGTGAGCATGATGATAAAACTGACACATTTAATTACTAAATTGACTAATTTGCCTGCTAATCTGTTGTTAAGCTAATTAGTTTTGAATGTAGGCCTACAAAGTTGTTCAAAGTTATAAATTAGTACAACACATCATATAGGACAAAAAGTGTTCTAGTAAAATTGTATCATTATTTATATACAATCCTACAAGTTTTTTTAAAATTTACAGTGCAACTCTTAGTAAGTATAGTAGTTTGGCTACGTAGTTTCGAGTTTATTTTTTAAGGACCTGTCAACCGTTAGGTCATAATGCTTTACTCCCTATAGTGAATGTGTGGACGAGGTCAGCCTGTGCTGGACACATCGGCCCAAACAAGTGGGAGGGGTCCCCAACGACGGCTACCAGAGCTCGCCTCTAGTTTCAGGGAGTAAAATACTCTCTTACATACTCTCTCATGTTTGCTAGATGGAATTTGAGTCTTTTCTTGTCATGTAAGATCGGCAGAGGAATCCCTAGGCCAAACAATACCCCGGGCCCAGACGGGGTAAGAGTACACCGCGGTGTAGCTAGTGCCAAAGAGAGTGCACCGGTGCAAACAGTGCAGGACACTCACCTCGTCAAGCAGGATGTACTTCCTCAGGACCTCGTCGTGGGTGATGTCCTGAGCCTTGTTGTACAGAAACTCCCCCTTGGCGTTCGTCTTGGCCAGTGAGATGTCCTTCATCAAAGTCATCGCCCCCTTGTCCACTTTCCCTTCGCACAGGTCCACAAACCTGCGACTGAAGATTTACACCAAATATCAGGTAAGGTGTTCGACTATTCATTCGCAGTGGTTCATACGGTTAGGTATGAGCAGTGGTTAATTTCAGGGCGGACGCGGGCGGATCGTCCACCCACTCTTTTTTCGTGGGCGGACGCGTCCACCCACTTCTTTTTTGGGAAACAGGTTTTCTGGTTTTTGCACTACACAACGATAGTATTTCGGTTTTGCATTCAGTACCGTATATTTTCTGAAACGCTCAGAAATCGCTCTAAAAACCCAGATTTAAACATTTTCGCTTGCGGCGCTGTTGGGCTCACCCCCCAAAGCCCCCTGCTGTTTTTGCCTCAAATCGCTTGTCCAGCAAACTTCACTTTGAAAAATGGTACCCCACCCACGACCTCGCCTTCCCCGACGCCCCCCGCCACGAGGAAGGAGATCGTCAAGCGTCCACCCACTTATTATTTTAGAAATTAACCACTGGGTATGAGGGTAGAAGTAGAGACCCTGAGAAATAGCAAATAAAAAGTTCTCATTTCATTTTTAAAAATCTTCAATTTTAGTATACAAACACAAGGTAAAGGCATCATTTCGTCATAAAAAAATGGCACTGCAATCACTCCCCTTGAGCGAAATGAACACGTATTACACATGAACGAATATTTCGGCCATTAGCTAGGCGTGTTCGTTAATAATATTTCCAACAGTTATGGTGTCAACTATAAGTTTCAGAAATGTTTATTTTAATGCCCAATTGTCAAAATAACTTCATATTTTGGACTAAAACTTACCAGAATAATTAAGGAAAGTTCTTGATTTTGCTCTAATTTTGCATAAAAACGTGAGTATTGCCTTATTTCTCTACTTAATAATAAACAGTCATATTTAGCATCGTTTAGTGAAAAGTCATTCACGATATTTTGGGGTCCCTAGTTATAGTGGTATAAGACGTTGCATGGTCATGCGGATCCAGCTCATGGTAGAGCACTGCTTTGACTATCTCCTGAACTAAGAATTGTATTTTTTCTGGCTTAGTCAGCGCACCGATAAGTCGAAAGGCTTGTGAATCTCCTGGTGGAGTATCAGCCAGCTTAAAATTGTTTTGAGATTGTTCTTCGAAATTCCTAGAGATTTCAAGAGAGAGGACATTGACTTGAAATATTTTAACTATCTGGTCGATGTCAAATGATTTTCACGAAACACTAATTCCTTTTTTTTCTTATAGAAAAACTAACAATGTTTAAGACTTTTTCTTGGAAAGTAGCCATTCTGGTTAGCTGGTACGATAGTGGTTTCCAATTCTTTCCCTTTCACATAAAAAATGAAACAATTATAAAAAAGAAAGAAACGAAACGAAATGAAACGAAACGAAGCGAAAAAAAAGTTGAGAAGAGTGTCCTGTCTTCAATAGTAGAGAACCTGGATCTTATTAACTACGTTAATAGAGAAGCGCGTTTGGATGTTTGTGTGTTAAAAATTTCTGGGACTCGCCGCCCTAGAAATGTGGCGTTCTCACCGTCCAAAAGTATGTAACTGGATGTAGTCAAATCCATGTCAAGCAATTTAATATATTCTAATAGTTTGCCTGAGGCATGAACCTACGCCTAATAATGATAATATCTAATATAAAAATGTGTACTATATATTATAACATCCATTGTCAACGAATAATACCTTACTTATCTGCAAATTTGTATATTCAACATTGTACTTTGTTTGGTCCTTGGGTTGATTACCGACAATAAACCGGGGAAACTTCTTTATCGACTCTGGTTGCCATGGTTACCAAGACCTTGGGCTCACTGCCTTTGCTAAGATTTTGATAGGAATTATCAAGGAACCAATGGATTACCCAGGCGGTGACCCTAATAAATGTCTAAACGCGCTACGTATCTAGAAGATAAAGCAGCGTTATTGAATAGTACCCACCTGCACTCGTCCAGTAGTGCTTCACCCACAAGTCTGGGAATCACCAGGAAACCGTTCTCCTCATAGAACTTCCTCTGTTCCCAGCTCAGTCTGGGGGTTGTCCAGGGTGTAAATAAAAGATGGCGTCGCCGTCTGGTTCAATGCGACGTTGCCACTGCCCTCCAGGTGGCGCTTCACAACAGCGAGTCTCGAGGTCGCCATGTTGCCGTTACCTCTGCTGCAATCATAGGCCTTTATTATATTATTGATTCGATATAGCTTGGATTTCATATACAGTCTACCGAAATAAGTACCAACTTGAATACTAAGAAAACCACGCAAAATTTACCTATTTTTGTTGTATATCATGAATAATTATTCTTTATTTGCAAAACATATGCAAAACATTGACATAATCATGAAGGAAAGTTATGTTGTGTTATAGAACTATATCTTGCATAAACAAAAATGAAATAAATATTTGAAAGGTTTTTATTTCAAATGCATTTTATTAATTAAATTTACAAATAAAAACTTGCTAAACGTAACATAAACATCTTCTATCATGCAGGCAAAAGTTATGTTAAAAAATGTAATTTCGCGTGGTTTAAATATTGGTTGGAGGAGGAAACGGAGACAGTGGACTAAACTTCTCTTACTCTAAAAGATACGCTAGGCAAGTTTAAAAATTAATTCGGTTTAGATATTACACATAATTTTCTTTACAAATTAATCGTTCTCCAATAAAGTTTTGTATAATATGTAACAATGGCCATACAAACAGATGTATTGATAATGATAACGATACAATGGAATTGTGATTATCATTAAAACATACATTGAACTCTGTACACAGTCCTAAATCGCATATCCATTATGTAATAAATTGCGTTTTAATTTTTGGTAGCGGACATAACGTCCAATAATTTTCATCTAAGAGATATTTCGCCCCATAAATGCGGCCGATGGAAAATAATCCTTTTCAATTCATTTAAATTCATGTAACAATAACGCAGTTGTTTCTTCGTTCTAAGTTTTGAAAAGCTTGCAAACAATCAAGAACAAACTCAATATGTGGTGTACGTGCAGTTTTTTACCCCTCTTCCCCCTCCCTCATTATCTGGTTGAAGATAAAGAACTCTTCATTCGCACAATCAAGATTCAAAGGACAAAATTACTTAACTTTGAGATAAAGAACTGTCATTGTTCGTGCAATCTTAGATCAACAAAATACAGATACTGTAATCTTTTTCAAATATTGTGGAAAAAAATGTTGTTTTCTTGAACCAAGTGGCAAATTGTAACTAACTTTAAAAGTCTAGCAGTATATTAAGCCCTAGAAAGAACATAAAAATAAACACACTTTTAAGTAATTTAGCAGAGTCATAGGCTAGCAAACTCATATGACATAATTGTGTCTGAATAACAGCTTATACTAGGCCTACAATTTATTGGACATAACACTGCTCTTTATCAATATTTTATTTGTGATATTTAAACTTTTATTCAAAAAACTTTTTCAAACTCTTTTGAGTACTCCTAGTGCACATTGTCCACCTATATGTAATATGTTTTGTCTTAGTGCATCTAGATCCAATTCAACGTAATGCATATTTGATATTGTCAATAATCTACTTCTTGTAATTTTCTCATCTTCACCAATTTTTGTGATCTAGTGCTACCATATTTTTTTTATGTTTTTTGTTTTATTTTCATCAATTGTGTTGGCAGACATGTTTCATGGTCATTTTGTGTATATGGATTGTGTTAATTTTCCTTTGTCAACCTTCAGTTTTAAAAAAGATTTTTGAATTAAAGTCGAAATATCACAAATACATACTGAATCAGTGTTTGTCCAATTAACACATTTAAAGAATAAATACCTGTTTTACTAGTTTCAGTTATCTAAACTTATACTTAATTAAAAACAAATGCATTTACTATTGCTACCTGTGTTGGCGTACTTACATGTCATTGAGCATTGTCTATGGTACGAGATAAGATTTAATTTTAACAGTTACGCATACGACACATAAAATCACAGTTCGTGCACATTTCATCGTCTGTTACTTTGTGTAGCCGTTTATTGTAGTCTATACTCCTTTGTATATTAATTAATTGTTGAATAAAATTGTTTCATTACCGATGGTTATTTTGAGCGCGTTTTTAAAAACTTATTTTATTAATAAATTTACCTCTTATGTTAAACAGTTTTCATTACTGAATATGATGGACGTTAAAAAATAAGCAATTACATTTAAATTAAGTAAATCAAAACACATGTATAAAGTGTTATTGAAACTTGCAAGAACATCAACATATTATTTTATATCCGTACAACCTTGACTTTCAAACGTGATATGTTAATTCAGCAGCCAGTTACAAATTACGTAACGTACCAAAAAACTATTTGCTATTCACACAACATTGGAAGGATGGCTAAGACGATCATTTAATATCCTTTTTATTTGTTACCAAAATTGTTGTGTATAAATTCATTGTTGTTGTAATGTTACTATTTTGCTGTGTCTGCATCTATTAAACTGTAGTTCAATTGCTGTGTCTGCATCTATGAAATAAGATTTATTTAGTTGGTCGTCCTTTTTAAATCAGTTTTTCAACTGAATAGAATAGACGTTAAATTAATTAATTTAAAAATAAAATAAAAAATGAAACAAATCATGTGATTGCCCGTACTTTTTATCAAACAAAACAAATACTTTATTTTAAAGTTGTAGACATTAAACAAACAAAAATTACACAAGAAATACATTTTCTTTACATTACGTTTATAGTTACACACTACTTTGAACGTAATATTTTGTTGATGCATACTTCCAATATTGGGACTGTATTTAAATCCTGGCCGTAACTCCCCGCAAAAAGTAATAAGATTTGAATGGTTAATTTGTTTTTAATTGCTTACACTTTTTGACCAGGCAATGAGTTTTCAAATGCCTTTTATTGATATTTTGTAATATTTGTAAGCATAAGACAGCTTTATTATATGATTGATAGAAATAATTGTCGTAAGAATTTACTAAAAAAAAAAGAAAAAAAGAAAAAAAACACATATTATATATTTTAAAAGATACATCAAAATTATGACTCCCCCCTCCCCTGTCTTCACCCAACCCACTCATAGAAAGTCCTGTCTTTGACATCGTTCTTTTGTACTTAATTAATGTTCTAACTACTTGTTGTTAGTAAACAACAGCGCGTCCTCGCAATGACGCAGCATTGACTACAACATACTCTTCATCTCTGAATCAGCTGGTACATTCACGACGATCAATGAACCCTAAGCTTCGTTGTTTCCTTACACAAACTCTACCATTTCTTGTAGTTGTAGTATCCTTACATTTATGATTTCAGTTCGACTTACCAGCAAAGTGTTGAGTGCCACACGCACCAGCTCTCTCTGTCTGTCTGACTCTCTGGTTCCTGTCTAATCTACACACTGCTGAAGGTCATCCGGGTGGGCGTGGTCTATGAGCCCAGCTGTTGTTCATGCGTCACTCGAGCCGGTTCACGTGACACAACACAGATGGCGCAGCAGGTGGAGTTCGATCCCAGCTGTAGAGTGGCTCAGATACCGTACTGTACGGGTGCCTACCTGTATGAGTGCACGTGTACTTGCAAGGAAAGTGGAGAAACCACGTACGCAGGCGCGTAGGAACGTTTTGAAAGTTGGTGGGGTCAAATCCACCAGCAGGTTTTGAGGGCGGCAGCTGGGGTCTGGGGCGAAGCCCAAGCCGCCGTAGACCCTTTCGCCGAAGTCGAAAAACCATTTCACCATACTACAACTATTTCGTCATGTTTTAACTGCACTCGGACTCTGTAGACAATGTTTTACAACAGCTATCTGCGATCAAAAACTTAAAAAAATGAACGTGAAGTGGCCCATTTTAGTCAATTTCAATCTAATTTTTTATGTAATGACGAAGAAAACAGCTGCTGTATTAAATTCCTGATTTCTAGCACTGCTCAAAAGTATTAAGATATAAAATAAGGGCCTTGCTCTTTAGCTCATGCACCCTTCTACATTAATACTTTGAGAAGGCAGAAGTTTTTTAACTTCTGATTTGGACTTCAGACCATCAGTTCACGAAGCACATAATAAATTTCAGAGTTGTTCTGAATCGGCCTTGTTGATTCTGGCGTTGATTCGCGGGTGTTCGCACTGTCCATACCACTGATTGCTATATTTTCTATTACAAATATCGATCTTTGGTTGGTTATCGCTCACTCGTCGATTACGTCGGGGCCTGCAGGGTCGGCTTGGTCGCTTTGATTTAAAGTCCCCCACTGAAAATCAGTTATATAACTGAGTGGGTAGACTCTAAATAAAATTAATTTATTTATTTATATTCCCATCCCACTCATACGAATATGTTTGCCAAAAATAAGGAAAATCAAATCTGGGAGTAAATGAAAATTTCGCAGAACATAGCATATCATTACAACCCAGCTCAGAAACCGGACAGACACACTGCGTGTCGGGGTTAGTAGAAAAAGAGAGTGTCTGGTTTGGTAGAAATAATCGTGACAACCAATAGAGTCGGCTTTACCTATTTGACTTCTTAAAATTATTTCCTTCATCCTATTGTCACTTTATTGATTTTGATATACTAGGAAAACGCTTAAGTCCCGCCGCGTTGTTGGATGAGCGTATTTGGTGCATTGAGCTGTCACGTTATGCGGATTTTCTGTTGTTCTGTGGAAAAATCATAACTCAGTTGAATTTTTTTTTAAATTAAATTAAATTAAATTTTTTTAATATTTTTTTAATTAATCGTAATTGTTTTAAAAAAATCGTAAAATTGAGATTTTTATAAGAAATAATTACTCGATTGGGCTCAAATTTAACACTAATATATAAATTCATAAAATCAAGGTTCTGCGAAAAAATCATCACAATCGGATAAAGCATGTAGGTGTTATAAGTCAAAGAATTGTTTAAAAAAGGAAAAAAAACGTAAAATTTCGATTTTTATGATAAATATTTTTTAAGCTCAAATTTCACATGAATATCTCAATTTATAAAATAAAGGTTCTGTGCAAAAATCATTAAAATCGAATAAAGCATGTAGGTGTTATAAGTCGAAGAATTTTTTTAAATCGAAAAAAATCGTAAAATTGCGATTTTCATGAGAAATAATTTTCCGATTGCGCTCAAAAACGTGGCAGTTCTAAGTTCAGAGATTTCAAAGGCCTTTATAAAATTTCATCACAATCGGAGTATTGGTTTAGCCGGAATCGTGTGGACAAACAGACAAAAATACAGGAAAAAAGAAAAAAAAACATTCCGGATTTTTTTCTCCAGTATTGTGGAATGGAATTTTCGCTTCGCTCCCTACGATCATCCAACAATTTTGCCTGGATGTCAAGCTAATATTTTTGCAGAAATAGATTCCGAAATTTACCAATTTTGACGATTTTACAAAAATCTTCAATTTATTAAATGAAATTGCAATCAATTTAAATCTAGGGCGACGGTCGTTCGCCCACAGCCAAGCGCACGCGACTGCTTGTAGGCGATGATAATCGACCCTGTTTACTCCTACCCGAGTTGGGGGTTTTCAGCTATCTGCACACACCGCCCCGAAAGATTTACAATCTTGAAACTCGGTATATGACCTGAAATGTGGTCGATGACATACCAAAAAAAAGCTCGATTCGATAACCCGTTCTGTGTTTTTTAAAAATGCTTAAAAATCGACGAAAACCTTCCGGCTGGCTGGGTGGGTGGGTGGCTGGATGTGGATTCTGACAGAGAGGAATAAGAGCCTACATCGAAAACGGTACATCTTAGAACTATGAAATTTGGACCACAATTAGATGTACCTCAGACTCATATACTTCCGCCGAGAGGCAAGCAATATTCTACCCCCAACACCCCCTAAATCATCCCCTAAAATTGGAATAATTCATAGCTCTAACCCAAAATTTAATTTTTATTCAAATAAGTTATTAAAATTATGTTCTAATGTGTTTTAACCCAATCGGCCTATTCTCATTATATATACCGCACTTTGTCAACCCCCATCCCTAATAGTTTATATTATTTTTACCTTGATTTCCAGCATTCACCATGAAGGCACCTAATGAGTTATCATCATGAAATCATGATGGTACATAAAAATATGAAAAATATTCCGCCGAGAGGCAAGCGATATTCCACACCCAACACCCCCTAAAATTGGAATAATTCATAGCTCTAATCTAAAATTGATGTTTTATTGAAATTAGGAAAACAATTATGTTTCAATGTGTTTTTAACCCAATCGACCTATTCACATTTCCAAAACCACATTTTTTCAACGCCCATCCTTTATAGTTTATACTAGGGAAACGCCAAAGTCGTTGTTAGACGAGTGAGTGAGCCATGTGTTGAGTACCCGGTAACATTCCTTTTCTTCCCCCTACCTTAGGACTCCCTAGCCTATCATAGGCTACAGTGGAGCAGTATGGCCTAAACTATGACCTAACTTAAATAAACTATTATTTATACGAACATTATAATAAAACTTAAATGCAAATGTTCCCGCGTACTCAACACATGACTCTCTCACTCGTCTAACAACGACTTTGGCATTTCCCTAGTCGAGTTGGCTAAAGCGCCCTTATAGCCGAAATGTAGGAGACGTGGGTTCAATCCCCTGGTCGGGAAAGATTTTGTAATTTCTGGATTGTATTTTTTAAATTATTTAACATGTTTTGAAATGCATATAACGTAAAGTGTAGTCCATCATCTGTGACAATACTATGGAAAACATAGCCAGTACGAAATACGTGAAAATATTGCAAAGTTTACTCAATCTACGAGCGGAATTTGGGGGTACCTTGTCGTCCAACATTCGATTAACCTTGGACACGGCATTTCACAGCCAGGTAAATAACAAACAAAAAATATTGTTTCAAAATAAAAACCATTGTCCTTAAAATAATTCCTATACATTTCAACGTATTTTTCAGTTTTTTTATTTCTTGCAGGTTTAAATCGCAACGGATTGAGCTCATTTTGTTAGCAGTTCTCAGTTACCTGGTCACGGATGTCTGTTTAAAATTTCAGCTCAGTCTATTTGGCCGTTCGGCCGTATGGGACCGGACAGACAGACGGACATTTAACATTTAACATTTAACATTTAACAGAATTAATCACGACCAAGGCCCGATCGAGTAGCGTTGTAGACTACGTTCGCTGCGCTCACTCGTCTAATTATTTTTACCTTGATTTCCAGCATTCACCATGAAGGCACCTCCCTAGTAGCACACGGAAGTTTAGTTTATCCATGGCCCATGACCGTCGCGCCATGCCATGGCAAAATTGCAAGGGCCATACAAGAACCATGCACGATCATGACTAGTTGGGCATGGTTATTGCTAGGCCCATTAACGAGTTGCCACGGAATGGATTTAGTAAAAGGTTGACACATGGCCCATGCATGATGCACCACACGGCAGGGACAGTGGCCATGGCAACCACCTGGCACATAAACGAAGCGCCACAGCCCTGGCTAGTAGATCATGGAAATCACATGGCACATACACGACGCGCCACAGCACGGCTAGTAGAGCATGGAAATAAACATGGCCCATACAAGACGCGCCACAGCCCGGCTATAAGCAAGGCAATCACATGGCACATACACGACGTGCCACAGTCGGGTTTAGTGGTGCATGGAAATCGCATGGCACTTACACGACGCGCCTCAGTCTGGTTAGGGGTGCTAGCAATCGCATGGCACATCCCACGACGCGCCTCAGTCTGGTTAGTGTTGCATGGCAACCATCTGGCGCATAGACATGTGCCACAGCCTGGCTAGAAATGCAGGGGCAATCACTGGCACAAAGATAATGTGCCACAAGCTTGGCTAGTAATGCATAGTTATCTCATGGCACATATACGAGGGCGCCACAGCGTGGCCATAGTGCATGGCAATCGCAAGGCACATACACAATGTGCCACAGTTTGGGCTTATAGAGCATGGCAATCACGTGGCACATACACGACGTGCCACAAGCTTATCGATCGATAGTGGCGCTATCTCTATTGCATTAGAGAAAATATTCATTTAAATAATTACAATAATGTATTTGTTGCCTCCATTAATTATTATTGTTAGCTAAGCTTGTATATACACACGGTGCGTAATTTTGGGGTTTTAATATTTTTCTGTTACAATATAAAGCATAGAATTCATACTGCAATCTCTGTAAGTTTGAAACCAAAATTAGCACGTACGTGCACCTTCTACACTTGATTTTTTTGGTCTTGATACTTAGAAAAATTTTTTAGTACTCTGGTCTCTCTTCTCTGAGGAGAATCAATAAGAGTCTTTTTTACCTCAGTACATTTGCTCCATACATGACAAGGGTGTCAGGGGTATTATCGTACATTTGCCACGCATGGCAAGCCCCCATGGGCAGTACCACGCTAACCATGCAAGTGCCATGTTAAAAGTCATCCAAGAAAATTGATTGAACTCGCGGCCCCAAAAAGTTGCATGGGCCCATCGACGAATGCTGGGCATGGCCCATGCGCGATCAACGTGCATGGCCCGTGCGCGATTACCACGCAATTTAATGAAAATTAGGCATGGGTATTTTACGCTTACCATGCATGTGCCATGTTTAAAAGTCGTCCATGGGTTTTGGTTGTACTCGCGGCCAAAACGTTGCATGGCCCATGGACGAGAGTAGGACATGGCCCATGCGCGATCAACGTGCATGGGCCTTGCGCGCTAAACGTGGATGGGGTTGCGCGATTAGCACGCATGGTGCAGAAAAGTAGGCATGGGTAAATTTTAAACTAACCCTGCATATGCCATGTTTTAAAAAAAAAATCGTCCTGGGTTTTGGTTGTACTCGCGGCCAAAACGTTTTCATGGCCCATGGACGAGAGTAGGACATGGCCCATGCGCGACTTTCACGCATGGTACTTGAAAGTACGAGTACCTTGTGTCCTGCATGGCTAATTGGCGCTAGCCATGCAAATGCCATGTTTAAAAAAACCATCGATGGGGTTTTTGGTTGGACTCGCGGCCAAAACGTTGCATGGCCCATCTACGAGTGTTGGGCATGGCCCATGCGCGGACGTTAAGATAATCGTCCATGGCCCATGCATGGCACTTAACGGTGTGCTACTAGGGCTAATGAGTTATCAGCATGAAATTTGACATGATGGTACATAAAAATATGAAGAAAAAAAATCCGCCAAGAGGCAAGCAATAGTCCACCCCCAACACCCCCAAATCATCCCCTAAAATTAAAATAATTCATAGCTCTCTAACCCGAAATTAATTTTTTTTCCAAATTAGTGATAAAAATTTTGTTTTGATGTGTTTTAACCCAATCAGCCTATTCTCATTTCCTAATCCACATTTTTTCAACCCCCATCCCTAATAGTTTATATTATTTTACCTTGATTTCCAGCATTCACCATGAAGGCACCTAATGAGTTATAAGCATGAAATTTGGCATGACCTTAGCCGTCTGGGCTATGCTCTTACCAACTTAGCTATGCAGCCACCAATTTAATTCTTACAAAACCGACAGTGTTGGCTCAAGCGCTAAGCGCTCGACTCTGATTCGGGAGGTCCCGAGTTCGAGTCCCGTCGAGACCGGCAATCCTGACTGAAGGTTTTTTTCCGAGGTTTTCCTCAGTCGTTAAGGCGAATGCAAGGGATTGAGTCCTCTTAAATAGCCCTCGGACATCCCTTCACAATTTCCTATCCGCACATACCTAGTTCACCTGAAGAGGGGCTTATTGCACCCTATAACATGTTTCCCACGATAAAAAAAATAATTTTTTTACAAAAAGTAAGAAAGTGAATCAAACTCCGTCTAAGCCGTACATCCGAGCAATTTAGATAAAAAATTACATTTGAAAATTCCCTCTTTCTTTGAATTTTCGTTTACAAGTAATTCACGCCTTGATATGGAACAAAACAGCATAAAAGATGTAATATATCCCCAAATTTGTAAAAAAAAAAAAAAAAAAAAAAAACGGCAGCCAAGCTCTCCTTTAAAAGTCTTCGGCTGTGAATGCTGTGAGATACAGAAGTTGAGCCAAGCATTTCATTCATTTTGCCTGTTGGTGTACAGCGCTAAGCCAACCATTTATGTGGTGAAATAAGTAAAAATTTTAAACTCAAAATCATAAAAAAATTACTTGGCCATTGACTTTTTAGAGTTCTTGTAATGAACCAAATTCAATGGCCAAGTAAATAAAAAAAAATACTTGGCCATTGACTTTTTAGAGTTCTTGCAATGAACCAAATTCAATGGCCAAGTAATTTTTTATGGTTTTGAGTTTAAAATTTTTACTTCTTTTACCACGAAAATGGTTAGCTTGGCGCTCGTCAACAGGCGGAATGCTCTTATTTCTTTTCAATTTGAAACTATAGGGAGAAAGAATGCAATGCTTGGCTCAACTTCTATATCTCACAGCATTCACAGCCGAAGACTTTTGAAGGAGTGCTTGGCTGCCGTTTTTTTTTTCTTTTTAGAAAATTTTGTATTTGGGGTCAATTTATACACGGGTAGAAGACAAGAGCTCAATCCAGGAGTATCAGGAGGCATCACGTCAGTCTTCCTACTATACGGCTCACAGATGACTGCGAAACGTCAAGTGTACAACTACATACAGGGGCGTGTGGCCCCCCCCCCCCAACATCCCCGTCAAAAACCTTATAAGATTATTATTTCGGGCCTTAAAATTAAACCTTGCATCTTTATTCCATCATAAGCAAAAATTGGAATTATACAGATGTTTCCTTTGTGTGTATGTAAGATATTGTTGAATGTTTTTATTTCCTTCAAATTGGGTAGAGAGAACACTGCATGAAACGTGGAAATTATTACTTATTTCATAAAATAATGTGTGCATGAACATAATAGCCTAGATGTGTAATAATAAACGACTATTCAAAATATATTGTAATGTATTTTATTGTGCATTGTGCCAGTTGAGACGCAGAGAAAGGAGCACAAGCAAAACGTCACATTGAATCGCGTGTTCGTTGCTTTTTAACATTCTATTCTGCTAGTGATCTGCTGTTGTTGTTGACTCTTAGTGCGTCGCTCCCTCTCAAACTGGAGCTCTTCCTCGGCGTTCTGAGCCCAGGCCGCCACTGCTTTAGCGCTGGACTTCGCAGCATCGAGCGCCGCCTTTGCTGTCTCCAACGCCACCTTAGCCGCCTGTAGCGCCAAATTAGCAGCTTTTATCGCCAGCTCTCCTAAACAAAAACAACAGTGATTTGTATCGACATTGGAATTGGATGTTTGAGTGCGATTCAAACACAACGATCAAATGCAGTACTTTTGCACTTTTCGAACTAGGCCTACATGAAGGAAAATCATATTGTTTTGTTTTGTTCTGTATTCAACCTCAGATTCATAATTTCGTCCATACTTCTCATTATTATTCATTTTCTCCTCAATAGAATCCAAAATAAAATTATTGGATTGCTTTTAATCGCTGTGAAGGTACATACACCCAAGTATTCGGAGTCAATTGGAATAACTAACCCGTAAACGATATGACCTTCCTTGCTTCAAGTGGTTCGACCAAGGCCACATGCGAGACTATGCACCTCAAGACTTGGCCGTGATGTTGCGGCTCCAACTGTAAAGTAAGAGTCTGTTTGACCGACACAGACATCCAGGGCCACCTCCACTCGTCCAGAGTTGAAGCTTCGGTGTCGTCGATATCATTGTGGCGGATAACAGCGTCTCCCAGGACCAAGGTTATGCTGGCGACAGGGCGACTCCCCAGCACCTCACAGGTAGCGATGACGTTGTTGCCAGTGTACACCAGACTCAGAGTTGGTTCAGTGGGGGGACCTAAGGCAAGACATGACATAACTCGGAGGAAACACCTTGGTAACAACTTTCTTTGTGAGTCAACATCATGTAAAAACATATTTTTTAAACACCCATCAGTAGGCCTACAATATAACATGGAACGAACATGGACAAACTACAAATATCATTCGCTAACTTCCATCTTCCTGATTCTATTAAAAAAATGTATATTTTAATACGGGCTCGTTCTCGATCAAAAACAGTAACTGTATTGCTGAATTTAAAAAATAGATATTGATATAATATGAAAGATGAAATTAACGGATCAACCACTAACGCCAGATTCTCTCGTAGAACTATTGACAATTTGCTAGTGATTGATTGATTGGATATTGCTTAAATATGAGACGTTTAGCAATATCCAATCAATCAATCACTATCAAATTGTTAATAGTTTTACGAGAGAAACTGGCGTAAGTGGTTAAGTAAGCCAGCTAACAACTACTTAATTGAAAACATACTGAACGAGAATATAAAAACGAACAAAATCGTCCTAATATACAAGGTCCTCCTTCAATCTAAACTAGTAAATGCCTCACCCGAGAATTAAAAAAAAAAAACTTATTTATTGAACTTACGTGCTACTATAAGCACCATGAATCTGAACTCATCCCTCGATATATTAGTCCGAATATAGCCCCTGATCGCCGTTGTTGCACGAATGTAACCACGGACCGGTCCGTTGTCCGCCTCGCTGATGTTGGCCAGCGCGAGGCCGCAGTCACCGTTCCGCATTCCGGCCCCGAGATAGCGATGCCGCCCGGTGCTGTGGTCAGATGCGGCCCCGTCGTTGAAATGAAGCTCTTCCTTCACACCCGGCAGGAGGAAGCGACACATACACGTCGGTTCCTGTGCCTTCATGGAGAACCTTGCTACCCGGCCCGGGAGGAGGACCATCTCTCTAGGTGTCGTTAGTCTGTGAGGGAGGGCGTCCCAGTCTGTAACGAGGGAGAATATATCTCAGCCCAATCCTTTAAGACAGCTGATAGTCACCAACTTTAATTTCATACAATGACGCATTATTGGACAAAAGAAGCATTCTTTAAAGCTTTTTAACCCAGGAAATGAACGCTATTTGTCGATGTTGCCAAATCGCCAATCTGCAGTTGGTCACTTGCTTACGATTGCTTCTTCTATAACAGGTGTATTGGCAACTGTGTAAGATACGGTAAGTGGGGTAGGACTCTTCGAGATTGGCAGCAACCGGTTTGCCGCTTGGTCGATTAGGAGAAATTGGACTCTTAATCTGTCTTGGACTTTACTGTTCGAAGACTGTGTTCAGCTCACCGTCCGAATACAAGTCAGCCCAGGCGTACCTCCAGCCTCCGCTCTCGGCTCGGACTCGACAAGCGACCATCCATACTTTCCAACTCTGCCCTTGGAGCGATATCCCACAGTTTCCCGCTAGTAGACCCTCGCCGATGTAGCTGTAGCCGGTTATTGCAGTTTTCAGATGGGCAGGGTCGGCTTTGGACTCAGGCCCTCGACTCAACTCCAGCAACGGACCTGCCTTGGTTATATAGTCCCACCACCGGAACTGACACCCGGCGAGGGCCACGTCAGTGGTGCAGGTGAAGGAGACAGATTGGGAGTTCTTGGGAACCTTTACGTGTTTGGGGCTGATTGTCAGTTTGAAGGATGTGACACCTGAAGACATGAGAACACCTTACTATTAAGTTGAAGATAATATTTATACAATATCTTTTGGAATGTTATAGAGGTGGGTGGCATGTAGAACCCCACTTTGTTCGTCATTTAGGGAACGGTATATATCACATACACAATATGAGTTATTTATTTGGTTTAAAGGCGAATCATTATGCGCCACTCTAGCCAAGGGATGTGATGAGGTCAGACCTGTGCTAGACTAGTCCAACTGTGCACAGGTATAAGAGGAGGGAAGGAAGTAGTTTTTCACGTCTACGGCCAGAGCTCGCCTCTGGGTTTCAAGGAGTAAAATACTCGCATACGTATTATAGCTAATGTTTGCGAGATGAACTTTGCCTCTTTTCTCGCCTTCTCCGATCGGCGAAAGAATACCCTGGGACAATCTATTCCTGGCCTGCCAATTAATAAAAGACTGATGATATAAAAAAAAAATCACAGATTAAAAGAGCAACCTTGTGGTTTTGATTCCGTGTCAAGCGCGACTGGACTGAGTATGATGGGACAATCATTGGAAATTCTGCAAAAATATAGTTCAAGTGACTATGGCAAATGAGTTTCTAGAGCATTGAATACAGATAATATCATAATTCAATAGAGCACCAACATTGAAGTGTTCCAAGAGCACACTAATAATACATATAATATAAAACACTAATGTATCGGCGACATTGCTGATAAGAAGCAAATTGTGTTACTTACGGAAGACTTGGAGTCCGGTCACCACCAGCAGAACTAACAACACCTTGGACATTGTTGACAGATAGATCTGGGATGAGACGACAAAGATCTGGGCTGAGAATGATGTAAAAGGTGACAGTCGTCGTTTTATACAAGCAGCGGTGAGCACCACCAAGAGAACACATGTTGCTGGATGTCCAATAGCAAACATCCAACACACGATCCAGCAATCACGATATATGTTGGAATACGACCTTGTCCTATTTGCTTGGTCGAGCCAGTTGCAAAGTTCGTTTTATGTAGGTCTAGGCTACATTTGGTGGCGTAATGAGAACAGCACAATGATTTGCGTTGTTGGGAATTATACGATTTCTTGGAAGTTATTAGTGTTGCAATCACGTTCATAAGTCTTACTCATAGCATATCCACGTTATCAATCAATATCTAACCCTATCTCAAACACTTTATAGTCGGATAGGGGGTGAAATGGTGTTATTACATTACCCCATGGGTTTATTGAAGCCATGCCTGACGCTTCCCACACATAATCTCTTTCTTCCTCAGTACCGGTATTATCTTCTTCACTTTCTTCTTCCTCTGGTACCTTCACCAGCTTTTGCCATATATTTTACCACCGCCTTTCCTGGTTTATTCTTTTCCGAAATGTTTCTTTTCTCACATCCATTGTATAACCTCTTCCCACCTCAGTCTAGGCCATCCTCTTTTTCTCTTGTCTGTTTCCTGCGTCTTGTTCATATTGCATCTTCGGAATCCTGACCTCCTGCATCCTCTTCATGTGTCAAAACCACCTCAGCCTTTCTTTCCGTAGCTTAAGATTAAACTCTCTACTCCCAGTTCCTTAGAGAATGGGACACATTTGGCTGTTAGCAAATATCTATTCTCTCGGCCAAGAAGCATCCGACGTATATGAAACTTTGCAAAGTTGTCAATAAAGCATACATGGCAGCCCTGCGGTCATAGATTTTCAAAATTTTGTCTTAATCAGCCGGAAAAATCACGAATATAGTAAATTTTGGACTTTTTAAGAAAATCCAAATTCCTGAAAACTATTTTTTTATGAATTATTTTAAAACGAAATTTGAAAATGTGTTACTGCATAGCCCTATATTTCCACATTCGTGACATATGTTCAAAATTTCACAAACACCTGTGGTGTCAGTCGGCCGAGCGAACAGCAATTTGCTTAATACCCATATCCTATACTCTCTCCATCTAATTAATCTTCGTAAGTCCCACTACACTCCATAAAAGTGAATACAAAAATAGGTTTATTTAAGTGTCCACCCACTCGGTCACATAGGTGATTTTCAGTACAGGAGACTTTAATTTAAAGCAGACCAAGCCATCCCTGCCGACGCTTTCGCCATCGACGAATGAACCATCATACTTTCATTTATGCACAGAAGTTGCTATCGACCGCCAATTAACTTAGCTAATTTGTGTTCTTATAAACGCAGAATGTTTACTTCTAATAACCTCCATTTTTTTGTTTATGAAGCGATGACTGACACAATTATTTATACTTGCTCCAACGAAAAAATGCAGATGCTTTGTAGTGGTGGGGGTTGTATGAATGCCCGGTAAATGGAATGTCGCCTTTGTGAATGAAAGATAAATATATTTTACCAACGCAAGCAAATATTATCTGTGCTAGATCACAGAGTTCCTCCGTGTGCTAGATCAACGCTGAGCTAACGTGAATAGAGTTGACAAAGTTGTCATGTTGGGAAAACAATTTCGAGCCATCTGCATTCTTTCATTGGGACCACTATATCAAGATTTTTAAAGAAATGCCGATTGTAAATTTTTACAATAGGTATACAAAATTGTGTTTTTTTGCTTGCCGCTACGTTTTGTCATTACATCTGTAATTACAACCACTAGATGTTGTCAATTCTGCTACTCGTTTTGTGCACGTCTTCATCATCATCATCATCATCATCATCATCTTTTTGTGTGTTATTCGTTTTAGTTATTAACTTTAGGATATCACAAATACACACACAATAATAAAAATTATGTCTATTTTGTTAAATGTATAATAACTAATAAGATGCAACTTGATTCAACGTTCAATAAAGTTAAAATAATATGATAGTTTGTTAAGTCAACTTGTAAAAATTTGAAACATATATTAATTGTCCACACTTCTTTTCCAATTCATTCACCAATGGTCTAAAAATACTTATTATTATTTAAATTGAAAAATAGTACTTTTTTATTATTTGTTATATTTTTCTTTGTATACCATATAATTATGTTTTCGTTGTATCATGTCCTTTGGCTTGGTTTTAAATAAATATAACTTATTCTCTGGCCATTTCGAAAACAATATAACTCAACTTGCCCATGGTGCAATTCATGCACCCTCTAACTAAATATTGGACTTTGGATAATTGCGAAGGGATGTTCGAGGGCTTATTAAGGGGTTTAATTCCCTTGCGACTGAAGAAAAACTCAGAGAAAACCTTCAGTCAGGATTGCCGGTCTTGGTGGGATTCGAGACCGGAACCTCTCAAATCAGAGCCTCGAGCCTTTTCCGCATCCTGCTGTCACCTGACTGATATGCAATTTTTCCTGGTTGTCAAGCAAGATATGGTCATTATTCTTTAGTCAAAGATTTCTTAACGTTATTGCAGATTAGCCACTAATAAATTCAAAAATTTACCAGTTTTTTTGATTTTTTACAAAAACCCAAAATCCAAATTATCAATTTTATTTAGATTTTTTTTACGATTTTCCTTGTAGGTAGGTGAAAGGCAATTACGTGTATAGAAAAAAATATTAAAATGTCCTCGCTCGAATTAAGGGGCAGCACCAAGCTCCATGTTTTCACTCTTGTCCCAAAATTTGCATAGCTAACAGGGACGTTACGTCCCGACCAAAAAATTTGAAAATATATTTTCCTCTTATATCCTTTTTTATTAAGCTAAGAATTTAGCCATCTTCCATTGACTTTTAGAAATTCTCTTAGGATGGCGATACTATAGCCTTAGATCACAACAACACATACATAAAATGCGGGTGACCTCTCCACAATCAATGGAAACATTGATAGAAAACACATTTATTGCAAAAACACAAAAGCAGTCCAATACATAATTTTTTAGGTAGGCCTACTTATGATAGCAATAAGTGTAATTTAAGCCTACCGAATCAACTACAATTTTTCAAGTCAGTAAATAATGAAGCCAGGGATAGTAAAACTTTTCAATTTTCTTCATATCAACGTATCTTGACAAAATAAGGTGTTTTGATTGATAGTGAATAGTCGGCCCTATTTTTGTTTTTAGTGATTTCCAGGATTATCACCATTTTGACGCCTGAAACAGAAAACAAACAGAATAATGTATAACTGGATGGATTGTATCACACTGCACACATACGTACTAATATTTATTTTTTTCTTGTATTTTCTTGTTTATTTCCTTTACATATTTATATTTAATAATTAATTTCATTTTATATATCCATTTTGAAATTGTTTTCCTAAATTATTGTCTTGTTATACATTGTTGTTGTAATATTACTACCGTAATTGGATTTATTTATTTGCCCTCCTTTGCAAAAACAGTTTTTGACTGAATAGGATAGAGGTAAACAAATAAATAAAATAAATAACCTTGTTACGTAAGCTTATTCGATAGCTCAAGAACAATCCAGGTTAGAAAACTAAGCGTATATTGTGTTACATAATAAATTGTTTTTTGGTTTCAACCGTAAGGGTCCCATGCTGGTCAGAACCAGCCACTGGTAAGGGGAGGAAAGGGGGGTTCTCATGTCGCGGTCGTCATTGTCTTTGTCATAAAAAATAGAACGATTAATTATTTGAGCGAGCGTAGCGAGCGTCTCCACTTGACTCTTATGGCTCGAATGTCGGGTTTTGTTTTTGTTTTTTTTTTTCTGTTACTGCTTCGATACAGGTCGCACCGTTTCTCTGATCGACCTGAAATTTTGCACACATGTACATACCACCTAGGCGGGTTGCTGTATAGTTTTTGAACAAAATCCGATCGTTGGTTATAAAAAATAAAAAAAATAAAAATAAATAAATAAATAAAAATGTTCCGATCGTTATGAAATTTTGCAGGGTCAATAAGTACAACATTCTCTCCTATTTTCCAAATTTTCAGCTAAATCGGTCAATAACTTAAAGACTTATTGGTAATCATAATTCGAAAAAATGATGTTAAAAAATGAAGGGGGCCCAGTGAAGATACAAAGACACACTTTAGAAGGCATGACGTGAATTAGTACAATGCAAAGATGTTGGAATTGTATATAGTGTACAATGTCAATATCCAGTTAGGCCTACACTGTGTGGTGGGACTTATGGGAATGTCGTACTCGGCTCATGTTGCACGTACCGGTGCTCGCTCAACAACGCGTCCAACTGAGCGTTATCCTAGTAAATAAAAAATATTTGAGCGAGCGTCTCCACTTGACTCTTATGGCTGGAATGTCTGTTTTTTTTTCTGTTACTGCTTCAATACAGGTCGCACCGTTTCTCTGATCGACCTGAAATTTTTCACACATGTACATACCACCTAGGCGGGTTGCTGTATAGTTTTTGAACAAAATCCGATCGTTGGTTATAAAAAATATAAAATAAATAAAAAATAAAAATAAATAAAAATGTTTCGATCGTTATCTTGTAAAAATACAGCCAAACCTTACACACTCAAAAGTAATGAGATCCCACACATAACAAAAACTTGTAAAAATACAGCCAAACCTTACACACTCAAAAGTAATGAGGTCTTTAAAAAGGGCCAAGCACATCTACCTTCTACATTTGCGCAAACGTAGTGCCCCGTAACAACATACTTGAAAATCTTGGCAAAATTGAATTTGCAACGATTAATTTATTAAACGTCATAGTTCATCAAAATTCTATTTTTCCATTTAATTTAAAAGTAATAGTTGAAGTGCATGCAAATTCTCTTTAAACGAGGGAGCGAAGCGACTGAGTGTCTCCATTCAACTCAAACGGCTCTCATTCTGTGAGTCTTGCGTGTGTGCGTGTGTGTGTGTGTGAGTGCGTGTAGGGTCTACATCGAAAATCAGACGAATCGCTGAACAGATTGCGCTGAAATTTTACACAGACAACAGGTACGAGTTTACTGAGAACTGCTAACAAAATCTGCTATAGATCCATTTCGATTTAAACCTACAAGAAATAATAAATTGAAAAATAGGCTGCTAATGTGAGGGAATTATTTTAACGGCAATGGTTTTGTTTTTGAAAAAATACGTCGTCGTTGTAGAGAATATCTTTTGTGTTCAGATAGCTTGACTTCACTTCAAGCTATAAAACTCATGTATTCAAGTCATCATTTGGTACAAGACATCCAGTTCTATATAGAAAAACTAAACACTAAAGGTTATATAAAAGAGTTTTGCTGGATACCTACGTGGGCATAGAGGGAAATGAACACGCTGATTGGGCTGCTAAGGAAGCTTGGGATCCCAGCGTCGCGACGTTGATTTCAATCTAGTTCCCGTTCCAGATGTCAAGAGTGGATTCAAGCAACGATTGTTGGATTTGCGACAAGCATCTTGGGATGTGGTGCAAAATACCAAATTGCGTAGTGTGATGCACACACTGACTAATAAAATACGGCTCGACTCTCACGTAGAGAAGAGGTGGTATTGTCCAGAATTCGAATAAGCCACACATGTCAAACTCATGGATATCTCTAACCAGAGAAAAGTTTATTCCCAGATGTGACACATGTGATGTACCTTTAACCGTACATCATAATGCTGGCAATGTGCCAAATATGATACCTTGCGCACGCAATTTGATCTCTCCCAATCATATGAAGAACTTCTATCATATGATAACGGCGACAAACTTTCTAAATTTCTCATCCAAAGTAATCTATTTAACAAAATTTAATTCACATCACACACATTTCTTTAATTCATTTATTTTCATTCACATAAATAACTTTCGTTTTGCTATTACCAGAGTCAATAAAGAAGTTTCACCAAGGGGGAAACATCTTTACCGACTCTGCTATTACTATAATCATCATAATTTTATTTTGTGCGGCGCAACCGGTTGAAGCGCCCTAGTTTCTCACGTCGTCGTCGTTAGTTGCCTGGCCGTGAAATGAGTGCCCAAGGAGTATTGAATATTGCACGCTCAAGGTACCCCCAAATTCCGCTCGGAGATTGAGTAAACCTTGCAATATTTACACGTATTTCGTACTGGCTATGTTTTCCTTAGTGTTGTCATGACTAATCTTTGGTATTGTTACAGATGATAGACTACACTGCGTTATATGCATTTCAGAACATGTTTAATAATACTGTAGGCTTTCACGACCCGTAGATGACTTATGTATGATCACTGGGCTGTTTCGTCGTGTCGATATCGAAATAAACATATCGATAAACAGCCCAGTGATCATACATAAGTCATGGTTAATAATAATTTTTAAAATACAATCTAGAAATTACAAAATCTTTCCCGACCAGGGGATTGCATCCAGGTCCCCCACATTTCGGGTATAGGGACGCCTTAGCCAACTAGACTAGGAAAACACCAAAGTCGCTGTTAGACGAGTGAGCGAGTAATGTGTGTTGAGTACCCGGGAACATTTGCATTTAAAATTGATTGGATGAGCGTAGCGAGCGTAGCGAGCGAAGCGAAGATTCCATTTCACTACACTGGAGAAAAAAATCCGGAATGTTTTTTTTTTCCTGTATTTTTGTGTGTTTGTTAACACGATTCCGGCTAAACCGATACTCCGATTGCGATTAAATTTTATGGAGGCCTTCGAAATCTCTGAACTTAGAACTGCCACGTTTTTGAGCACAATCGGGAAATTTTTTCTCATAAAAAACGCAATTTTGCGATTTTTTTTCGATTTTTTTAAAATTTCTTCGACTTATAACACCTACATGCTTTATCCGATTGTAATGATTTTTTCACAGAACCTTAATTTTATGAATTAAGATATTCGTGTGAAATTTGAGCGTAATCGAAAAATTATTTCTCATGAAAATCGAAATTTCCGGGTTTTTTTCTTTTTGGATGAGCGTAGCGAGCGTAGCGAGCGAAGCGAAGATTCCATTTCACTACCCTGGAGAAAAAAATCCGGAATGTTTTTTTTTTCTTTTTTTCTTTTTTTTTTTTTTTGTATTTTTGTGTGTTTGTTAAACGATTCCGGCTAAACGATACTCCGATTGCGATGAAATTTTATGGAAGCCATTCGAAATCTCTGAACTTAGAACTGCCACGTTTTTGAGCGCAATCGGGAAAATTTTTATTATAAAAAACGCAATTTTACGATTTTTTTCGATTTTTAAAAAAATTCTTCGACTTATAACACTTACATGCTTTATCCGATTGTAATGATTTTTTAACAGAACCCTAATTTTATAAATTTAGATATTCGTGTGAAATTTGAGCATAATCGAAAAATTATTTCTCATGAAAATCGAAATTTTACGGGTTTTTTTCTTTTTTAAAACAATTCTTTGACATATAACACCTAAATGCTTTATCCTATTGTAATGATTTTTTTATAGAACCTTAATTTCATGAATTAATATACTCGTGTAAAATTTGAGCGCAATTGAATAATTATTTCTTATGAAAATTGCAGTTTTACGATTTTTTTCTTTTTTTAAAATTACGTAAAAATTACGATTTATTAATAAAATTAAGTTAATTTTTAATTTAATTTAATTTAATTTAAAAAAATCTTCGAATAAGTAATGATTTTTTCACAGAACAACAGAAAATCCGCGTAACTCAATGCAGCTCAATGCACCAATTACGCTCATCCAACAACGCGGCGGGACTTAAGCGTTTTCCTAGTTTAAAACAATTCTTTGACTTATAACACCTACATGCTTTATCCGATTGTAACGATTTTTTTAAAGAACCTTAATTTCATTAATTAATATATTCGTGTTAAATTTGAGCGCAATCGAATAATTATTTCTTATGAAAATTACAATTTTACGATTTTTTCTTTTTTAAAAATTACGATTTATAAAAAAAATTAAGTTAATTTTTAATTTAATTTAATTTAATTTAAAAAAATTAAGTTAATTTTTAATTGGATGAGCGTAGCGAGCGTAGCGAGCGAAGCGAAGATTCCATTTCACTACACTGGAGAAAAAAATCCGGAATGTTTTTTTTTTTTTTTTTTTTTTTTTCTTTCTTTCTGTATTTTTGTGTTTGTTAACACGATTCCGGCTAAACCGATACTCCGATTGCAATGAAATTTTATGGAGACCTTCGAAATCTCTGAACTTAGAACTGCCACGTTTTTGAGCGCAATCGGGAAATTTTTTCACATAAAAAACGCAATTTTACGATTTTTTTCGATTTAAAAAAATTTCTTCGACTTATAACATCTACATGCTTTATCCGATTGTAATGATTTTTTCACAGAACCTTAATTTTATGAATTAAGATATTCGTGTGAAATTTGAGGGTAATCGAAAAATTATTTCTCATGAAAATCAAAATTTTATGTTTTTTTTTCTTTTTAAAAACAATTCTTTGACTTATAACACCTACATGCTTTATCCTATTGTAATGATTTTTTTACAGAACCTTAATTTCATGAATTAATATATTCGTGTTAAATTTGAGCGCAATCGAATAATTATTTCTTATGCAAATTGCAATTTTACGATTTTTTTCTTTTTAAAAAATTACGATTAATTAAAACAATTAAGTTAATTTTTTATTTTATTTAATTTAATAATAAAAATTAAGTTAATTTTTTATATAATTTAATTTAATTAAAAACATGTTCTACTTAGTAATGATTTTTTAACGGAACAACAGAAAATCCGCGTAACACATGGCACTCAATGCACCATATACGCTCATCCAACAACGCGGCGAGACTTAAGCGTTTTCCTAGTAATTATATTGGTATAAATAATAGGGTTTTTAAGTAAAGTTAGTATAAGAAGGGCGCGTCAACTGTAACACTGTGCGTTTATTACGCCTATTTTGAATCAGTAGCTAAATACGGTATATCACTGTGGGGTTCATCATCTATGCGTAATTTTAGCAGGATTTTTTTTTGCCTCCAGAAAAAAGCCAATAGGATCATATTATGCCGTGTTAGCGGGAGGCACTCATGCCGCACTTGGTTACTGTAACTGGTCCAAGTCATTTACCCTTGCACCTAAGGCTTTTTCTTTTTTGAGATCTTTTGCATCTCATTGTTTTTACTTGTATTGACTACTTTTGTACCTAAGCATACGTTTTGTACCCTACAGTATTTGTTATTCTGCTTATATTGTTTTAAGTGACGAGATATAATGAACTGATATGTAATGTACCTGATGTATCAATTAATAAACTGAACTGAACTGAAAAGGCAATAATGCTCCACTCTAGCCTATGATAGGCTAGGGATGCCATAGGTAGGGGTAGAAAAGGAATGTTACCGGGCACTCAACACATGGCTCACTCACACTTTGGCGTTTTCCTAGTAGTAGTAACTAGCATGTTTCAAGCCATTTTTCAACAAGAAGCAATGCTCGTACCCCAACCAAATTTGGCATATTAAAATCCCCTCGATTTTGATAGTTTTCAAGTTCACGTTCACATCACGTTTCATGACGGCTGGGTAATACCTCGAAATCACCCCAACTTTGCTTGATGTATAAGGTGCGGATATGTAGCCATACCTCCATGGTAGTAGCACGCCACGGCTTGGCTGCGGCGCAACCGGCACCTAGATTGTAAAATGTTAAAGACAACCGTCCAAGCCAGTGAGTGCAACACTTCGTAATCCCCGCCTGTCTAGAGGTGGCGGTGGATAGTAAGAAATGACCAAGGGCAAGGTCCTCTAGATCTCCGCCACCTGGCGGAGGCTCGTCTAACTCGCTCGTGTGGCCACGAAGTTAGGTCGTCGCAACCCGTTCCACAATGTATAGCAGCCATATTGGTGATTTGCACGAGAAATAGAGCGAATTTTAAAAATCAAAGTGAACATCTACTTAGCGCGCCCTAAAACTTGACCACAAAATGACGATGTAGAGGCCAGAAAAGAATCGCGTGCATTTCGAGATAATAAAATTGACAACCCAATAATAATGAATAATAATTTGTTGTAATGTAATTAATAAAATGAAATAATTTTAAATACCCTATGTTATATTATTATAGTGTAATGTGTGTAGGATATCCATGAGCAATATTTTTTACGATTTCAAAAATTTATTTCTAAAATCCTGTTTCTGATAATTGGATGAGTGTAGCGAGCGTAGCGAGCGAAGCGAAGATTCCATTTCACTACACTGGAGAAAAAATCCGGAATGTTTTTTTTCTTTTTTCTGTATTTTTGTCTGTCTGTTAACACGATTCCGGCTAAACCGATATTCCGATTGCGATGAAATTTTATGGAGGCCTTCGAAATCTCTGAACTTATAACTGCCACGTTTTTGAGCGCAATCGAAATTTTTTTTTCTCAAAAAATCGCAATTTTACGATTTTTTTTTCGATTTAAAAAAAAATTCTTCGACTTATAACACCTACATGCTTTATCCGATTGTAATGATTTTTTCACAGAATCTTAATTTAATGAATGTATATATTCTTGTGAAATTTGAGCGCAATCAAACAATTATTTCTCATAATAATTGCAATTTTACGATTTAAACAGCGTTTTGATAAAAATGCCAAGGCTCTTACAATTTTAATTTATTTTTTAAAGTGAAAGGTGTTTTAGATTAAAAAACAATACATCTAAACATTCACCAGACGGATTTTATAATTTCGTTTTGTTTGATAAATATGATTTTTTTCCTTTGCATTGTTGGAAAATGTATGTTTTTTGTAACAAATCTATATTTCCCATATTTTAATTAAAAAAACATAAATCTCATCAAAAAAGTGTCAGGTGAATTTGTCAGAATAAGACTTGTGAGCACATTAAAAAATAAATTATCCTTTTATCTTAAAAACTGTAGGCTAGAAGTAGGAAAAATGTTAGCAAATGTGCTAGAATAAAAGTTTTGTGAGAATAGCATTTAATGTTTTATTTATGATGTTTTTTTGGTAAATTGAGTACAACATAGCCTAAAGGCTCAGTTTATTTATTAAACATGAATTCACTGGGCCTTTATAACCTGTTAATCTAGGCTTCTTTAAAATTGACTAATGAATAACACTCTATACAGCCCTAGATTAGGCCTAATATCAGTACTGGTAAGCCATTTTCCCATGTAAAATAGCATACAGCGCTAAAGAAAAAAATCATTTAATGCTTTTAGCATTATATCAGTACAAAATAAATTTATGTATTCAATAAATAAAAAAGTAAACTTAAAAAGCAATTAAAACAATAATAATGTAAAATTGCCGTTTTTTCATTCATTTTCAGTGAAATACCCCTTAAACAATTACGCTCATCCAACAACGCGCCTGAAAAAGTGTTTGCGAAGCTTCCTAGTTTATTACCAACATTGCTTGTGCCCAAAGCAACATAATATGTGATGATAATAGTGTTCACAAATAATCATAAAAACACTAGTAAATGACGGTATTTTTCAAGGTGACGTGTGAAAAATTACTATGTCGCCGAGAAATGCTCGTTTTAATGGAAAACGACGATATGTACAAACATAACCACTATATAACGTTATAGTGGCATTCACCCTTATTACAATCATGGTATTCAACCTCGTTGACAACCTCCATTTTTTTAATATATATTTAGCTCATTCATATGCAAAGTGCGTGAAAAAGTACTATATGTTCGGGAAATGCTCGTTTTAAGGGAAAACGACCAGATGTCCAAACAAAACCACTATATGACGTTATAGTGGCATTCATCCTGATCACTTACATGGTATTCAACCTCGTTGGCAACCTCCTGTTTTTTTAGGTAATCAATTCTCATTAGTATGCAAAGTGCGTGAAAAAGTACAACATTCCCGGAAAAAGCTCGTTTTAAAGGAAAACGACGACATGTCCAAACATAACCACTATAGACGTTATAAAGGCATTCATCCTGATTACTAACGTGGTATTGAAAGTCGTTGACACCCTCCAGTTTTTTAGGTAATTAACTCACTAGTATGCAAAGTGCGTGAATATGTACTAGTTACTACATTCCCGCTCTAGAATTAATCACCAAGATGGCTTCTAATTCGCTGCTGCGACGACCTAACCTAGAGAGTTAGACGATCCTCCGCTAGGCGGAGATCCAGCAGACCTTGCTCTCCGCTAGGAGAATCAAGCAGACCTTGAGCAAGGGGTGCTCAAAGCCTCAAAGGCGGTGGTCAATATTTGTTGTGTTTACGACGTTTTGATACGCGTGCCGATGTCGGCATGGAAAGGGAACCGACGCTTTGACGCTCTTCACATTATTCGTAAGTAATCATGGACTTTTATTATAATTTTGATTTAGGTAGGGTCTAGGCCTTTAGGTTATTACAAAGTCGACCTCGTAAAATCCCTATTCTTACGTCGGGATGTAGGCTGCATCATAGATAGCCTAGGGCCTAGGCCCTACTATGGGTTGCATGTTGTAATATTATGCTAGGCCTAGGCCTAGCCCTAGGCTAGGGTTAGGGTTATCATAATTCTGAAAGTAAAAACCGGGACACAACATGTACTTTCGTTTTGTATGGACTTGGACTTGGACTCTGGGGCGAAGCCCAGCCGGCGGAGGCGGAAATTTTTTGGAGCAATTTTTCCCCCAATATTTGCTGTAGGCTAGGCCTAGGGCCCAGTGTTGCCATATTGGGCGATTTGTCGCCGTTTGGGCGACCAAGCAATGTTTTTAGCGGCCAAAATATTTCGGAAGTTGCCTGTCTCCGAAATGGGCTACTTCACGAAAATCCAAACATTCCGAAAATTTCTCAATCTACAGGCGTGCTTTAAACACAAATAATGTTCATAAGAAATTATTCCATTGTTAAAAAATAGTATTTTGTAATTTAAATATTTGGTAAGTCATACAGAATACTCATTAACCGACTACATTTTGCCCGGACCACGGCGTTTTGTTTGGTTAAATGTCACATCAGCAGGATACAAGACGTGGAATGTCGAAGATAGCTGATCTTTAAACTGTATCGTTTTGTCGTTTAATCGTTTTGTTATTTGTATACAGAAGCTCAGTTGTTTTTTTTGCCGCACGTGCGCGTACGTGAAGTTGTGTCGAACTGTTGATGGTTTCGCTCCGATTTTACAAGATTATCGTTTCAGTGGTTTCAGCACGTGAGTACAGAATATATTTTACTTTTGATTTTAGAGTTTTTTTTAATCTATTGTGCTAGTAAATATACCCATAAATATAGGGCCTACTCCCTTAAATTCTAAATATTTCCGTAGAGTCGAAAATACACCTTTTAAAAAACATGAAAAAAAAACGCCCTGCGGGGCAATTCTGGGGCGTTCCCCCCCAGACCCCCCATTTGGGCCACCGCGCCAGATTGGGCGACTTCAAAAGTTGCCGCGGCGACATCAGCGCTCATATATCTGGCAACCCTGGGGCTAGCCCTAGTGAGATCTGAGACACAGCCGTCCGCGGTGGCGTATTCGCTTAGGGCGTAGGTCCGAGGAATACGGCACCAAGGGGACGTGGGTTCGAGTCCCGCATAAGGCATGGGTTTTTTGTAATTGTCCTTCACCCTTCATCTATCACCACTCATCTCTCGAATAGGGGTCCGTCCATTAGAATAGGTCCCAAATGTGCAAAATTTTAATTTTATCGTAACCTATCAAGTTATATATCAAATTAATCGTCAAAGTCTTAACTTTTTAGTTTTGTACATCACTAAGCAGTAGCTAATATATTTTATTTACTATGATTATTTAAATAAAAGCTTGTTAAAAATGTCTTTTAAAAAAACAGTTCCTCCAATAATTCAAAGCGCCATAGAATTTTTTCTATTTAACGAAATTACAAGCAGTAACTTGGAAACTTTTTTTTCATGCATTATTATTGAATGTGCATAATTATATATTACATTATCTACTTAGAAATATCTTTAAACACTTTCATCATCCTTTTAATGTATCAATGGTCACAAGTGGTAAGGAAATGAAGATAAGTTTGTAGGAAAAGCAAAATACTGCATTTATCGACCAGAATTTTTGGTTGCTCTTAGTTCTCAACACAACAGGTGGTGCTAGCAGGTTTTAAGCTAAGTATAATACACAGCCCTCTGGATCATGTCAAACACTAGTCACAAGTGGAAAGTGAGTCACAAGGGTAAGTGTTTGTGTTACTACCTGCAGAAGAAAAGAAGAAGAGTTAACCCTTCTTTCCAACATCCAGCTTTGAGGGTGAGGTTATTGTAAGTAAATTGTTGCATAATTTTACTGACCAAACTAAGTTGATAAAATTTTTCCTGGGCCTAAAACCTACTGGTAGGCCTAATTAACAATCTAGAAGCTTCCAAGAAATGCAAGCAGCAGAGGAGAAGCTGTCACAAGTTTGGGAAGGTGTTGTGCCAATAAAAGGGCACATTAAAAATGCATCACTTCGAAGCAAAGTCTCCTTACATGATCCTCTGGAAAGAGTTTCCTAAACAGCATACTGCTCTATTGGCCAACCTTCGGGAATCGCAGCCTAAGCGTACAGAGCACCGTGAAAGCAGTAGCAGTTGCGAAGACCCTGGCTCTGAAGATGAACATACTGAAGAACCGGCACCCGTGCAAGAGGAAGATAATAATTCTTCTAACGTCCCAGTCCCAGTGTTGGGGATGTGGGTTGTTGCCGTTTATGATGACAAATGGTTGCCTGATACAGTAGAATCCATTAACGGTAGCAATGTGGTTGTGAAATTTATGAAGGTTATTGGACCTAACCGATTCATGTGGCCAATGGTAGAAGATGTAGACACAATTTCATGGTCCACAATCCTAACAACGTTGAAAGATAATCTGGAGCTGAAAACATACTCAACCCAAGGAAACAATTTATTGTCTCGCAGCAAGAGAATTCCAACGCGTGTTAAACTTGTACATCTCTTTAACTTTTCATTTCATTTATTGTCAAGCCTCTTTTACATTCTTGTATCATTGTAGGATGCACAGAATTATCTTATTATTATCTTAATTATATTATTATATTATTATTATATTAATTATTTTATATTATATTATTATATCTTAGCTTGTTGGCCTAAGGCAATAAGGCAGGTATTGTTTTAAATTCCAACATAAGTTTTTAGGTATGCATGTTCCTTTCTTTAGTTTGTAAGTCTACACAGTTAACACACAGTTAACCTCGTAAAAGTTTCATGAGAAATATTTAGACCTAATGTGCTGGTGACATTGATTATTGTACGGTAGGCACCCGTATTAAATGTTTGTCCACTTGTCGGCCTATACATTATGTTTAAGTAACCCTAACCAGGTAAACCCTGAATGATTTTTAACAATAAATATAATTTTCAAAACTTAGTTATAATTTTTAAATACCTTTAATTCCTTCACTTCTTCTCATATTGTCACTATTTTAACATTTGGCTAATAGGTCACAATGGTATGGTCACAAGAGACAGTGTCACATTCAGTTAAAAATTGTTTTTTCGTATTTAATGTGTCTAGTTTTAAAATGCTAGCATAAAGTATATAACTACATTCTAAAGTGACTAAGCCTGCTTTTGTTACATACAGATCATGATTGAGGAAGAATACCAGTTTATTTACAACTGGCAAAATGAATGTCCGTTTCCTTGTCCAAGTGGAAACAATGAATTAATATTAAAATAAATGTATTATGCTAATTGTTGTTCAGCAATTTTTATTTTATTTAACTGGGTTATAAGAAACAAAAAGCAAGAAGCTCTTTTCAAAAACCTTGACTAAAGTAATTGTTTTTCTAACTTTATACTCAATAATTGTACAAACGCTCACAAGAGACGGAATGGACAGACCCATATGAAAATCGCAATAATAGCGTCTTAACTGGCCGAAATGAACTTAGATTTCAAGGCCATTACACCTAGTAAAAAAAAAAAAAAAAAAAAAGATCTGAGACAGGGGCAGCCTCTATTTACACCCTTGGGGTAGGGCCTACCTAGCCTAGGCCTTAGGCCTAGGCTAGGCCTAGGTAATTATATAGTATACGGTTGGCCGAGAAAAATGACTTAAAATTTTGTCACCTAGTTTTTAGAGGTATTATCAAAGTTCTATAATTAATTTTCAGTTGGCGCAACACAAACTTTCAACCATAAATGATGTTATTCATGTAATTATCTACGTAGGTAGTGTAGCCGCAATGTCAATGTTGTCCGCCATGTTGGCAATGAAAGTAGTGACGCAATGGAGCTCATATGCCGCCGTGACGTCATACACTTCTTACCTTGAACTCGACCGCTATGTTTTGAAATTGGTGGTGGGTGGTTCCGCTTCTTCATCATCGCCAACTTGTTCTTCGTCAACGACTACACTCGCCGGGTTATATAAAATGCCTAATTCTTTAAAGATTGCACAAATGCGTTCGGTATGTTGTGGATGGGTACGCTTCCATAAAAATTCACCCAAATACCCCACGAAATGATCCTCCCTACGTCTATACCGTGGTATGTTGGCGCGCACCTCCCTCCATGACCTTTCAATGTTTTGAGTGTGCGCACCTGTCTTTGGATCAACAAAATTTTCAGAGTGGTTGACACTTAAATGTTCAAAATCCTCATTTTTCAGACTATGGTATGACTTCCAACCATCAGATATAATTGTCGTTTTAGGCAAAATCCACTCCTTTATTACCCGCAATAATGTGGTTTTATCTCTTTCGCCAACAGGAACTATAAATAATTTTTTGGATTCTCTCTCGAACCCGCCAAATACCCATTGGCCTTCAATGATTCGCCCTCGATTATATTTTCGTTTGCCCATTTTCGCTTTGACATCTAGGCCTATTTCTACTATTTTTCCCGGACCACCCAATGGTTCATTATGCCTCTCGCACCACTCGACGCACACTTCTCTACATATTACACCAATCAACAACGGTATTTGCACTACATTTCAATTCATTTTGAATCAACTCTTGCCTTGGTGGTTTTAAAATTAGCCAAAACATCGTCATTAAACAAATATTTGCCAGTCCTAAATTAGAGTTACCGAACCACGTATTTTTAAATAATGTTTGCTTAAAGTTACATTTCACACGCTTCACTTTCTTGTTTTCCTTAATTACCACACTTTTTGCACAAAACCAATAAAATGCACTATTCAGATTGCAATCGGCGTTGCACTTGGGGCATTTCAACTTGTCCAACAATAGCCTACCCCGTGTTTACGCAAAAACCCAATTAACTTCTCAATATCCCTACACATTACAACAAAATCACACAGGGTGACCTCACAACCGTCGCACACCATGGCGAAGCACGTTATCACTGACACTGACATTGCTAGCGGGTAAACTCCATGTGTACAGGCCGCTGCGTACGCAGCGGTTGTGACGTAGCGGTGTAGATAGCGCTTCCCTTACGCAAACCAGCATGGCGGTCTCGCGCACAAACATACACAGTGACAGAACTACCGTAGTTAAAACGACGAATAACAATACTAATAACAAAAAGTTTATAGTGCGCCAACTGGAAATTAATTAGGAATCATTAATAATACCTCTAAAAACAAGGTGACAAAATTTTAAGTCATTTTTCTCGGCCAACCGTATACTATATTATTACCTAGGCCTATATTTACCTAGGTATGGACTATTTTTTTAGGAAGTGGCTATTTAACCGTAGCTACGGGAAAATTACGATCCTCAATTCGTCCGTAGCATGAACGAAGATCAGCGGAAATAATCGAAGGTATCCGAATCGTCCGCGGGATACCACGTAACTAGGCCAATAGCTTCAAATATCACAGTGCATTGTGGCAGAGTGGTAGCGCGTCCGAATTCTATGCGAGAGGTCGGCGGTTCAAATTTTCGTTTGGTCGTTTTTTTTTTACCATTCTATTTGGGTCCATGTTTTTTCTGCAAATGATTTCACAACATTCGGCCCCGTCGCAAACACAATTCTTGATGATAAAAGCGTTTAAAAAGTGCTGCGCCCCGCTAGTTCTAGGATACAATCGATAAGAGCGCACCCGAAATCCTTTCCGTTAAAAACGAGTTTAGATTTAAAATAGCAACGTTAAAGGTTTGGTAAGTAGAGTATTTTATTAAAAAACGAGTTAAGATTTAAAATAGCAACGTTAAAGGTTTGGTAAGTAGAGTATTTTATTGAAAAGGTTGGTAAGCCTACTAAGTAAATGTCATAATAAACATGGCGCGCCGGCAACAGTGAAATGGTAGTGTTTGTGTTCAATCTTTATTAATTATAACATAATTCGTATATTTTCAGAGTGGTTATTATTGAATTAACGTAATTTACTTCCCGTTCCTACGGTTAAATTAGCAGGCCTAATTTTTCCGTACCCACAGTTCGAGTACCTTCGGTGATTTCCGCCGATGTTCGTTCATGCTACAGACGAATTGAGAAACGTAATTTTCCCGTAGCTACGGTCGAATAGCCTCAGCGATTTTTTAACACTGTGATATTAGGGGAAAGGGTTAGGGGGAGGGCGCGGTTCGCTAAGGCTATAGGCTATATTAATAATAGGGCCTACGTAATAATAATAATAATAATAATAATAATAATAATAATAATAATAATAATAATAATAATAATAATAATATTTAGGTACCCTATTGAAAATATTTTTCAAAGACAAATAGGCCTACACGGTTAAAAATAATAAAAACAATCATAATTACAATAGGGCCTAATCATGATTCATGAAGATCAGTTTGAGACTCTGGACATTGTTGGATACAGGTAGTCATTAAACTAAGGACGTGTCTGAACTATGTTCTCAGTCTCAGTCTCATTCTCAGTCTCATTCTCATTCTCAGTGTCGGTCTCATTACTAAAAGTGTAACTTTCGGTCGTTTCTTGATGGAGTATCAACAATGCTATCACATCAACAACAACGAACAGCTGGAGTTGACACATGCAGGTGGCCGACTGATTGCGATCTTAACAGTACTTGAAAG